>JAAEAF010001612.1:0-21862 GCA_011037195.1 Triatoma infestans | reverse complement strand
TTTTTATTTTACTAATATATGTATATATTCATTTTTCAAAGTCTATATGAATTGTAAACATTTAAGGATGTATTATCCGTTAAATAAATAAATGACATTTTTTACTTAAAATGATTTCTCCAACATGTTCCCAAAAGTTTTTTTTATATTCGTTTATAGTTCATCCTGGATATAAAGCTCCAATTTTTATTTTCAGAGAATAAAATATATTAATATTCTAAGCTGTGAAAAATTCCCAACTGCTGTTTAAGAATATAATCCCATAATTAGATAACTAGGTCAGTTATTCGTATTTATTAACATATTGTATCAATAACAAAGTAATAATCTGCTTTCATGGGGCAATTCTTATTTATAAAGTGTTGACAATTATTATTTTTAAGTATTGCAACTGTGGGATGTTTACTTTTTTAAACTTTCCAACTTTCCTTTTAAACGCTAAAATGATAAAGAAAAATTGGAAAGTGTTTATGCACTCTTACCCAGGTCATTCGAATGACCAAATTTTTTAAATTTTAAAGTTTCTCTCTCTTTAAGAATAAGGCCACTTTTAATAGTTTATAATTGCATAAATTAGAGTATACTCGTAAACCTTCTGGAATGGTATATAGTTCCATATTATACCACCTCCATAATTTTATTTATTTCGCCATAATATTAAATTAAAATGTATGAAAAGGTTTCAATAAAAATTCAAGTATTTCTTGATACGGTCAAGATATTTTCTTCTTTTATAAAATATGATTATGAACGTATGAAGTCGTATATATAATATAAATATTATTAATTAATAAATTATAAAAATTAATTCGTATAAATATTAATTATTAATAATTATTTACAAAGAAGAATGAAAAGAATCTCAACATTCTTTCTTGTTTGTTGGGATTATTTCTTATGTTGCATTAAATTGGCATGGAGTAAAGAACCTGCAAATTATAGATAACATATTTTTGGTCTACTTTCCAAAATAAAAATAACGATTTTCCAGATATTTTAATGGATTATTACATTCAATAGTAATAAGAATTATTGCGATCGTATCAGATTTTCGAAATTCAGTTTTCACCAGAACTATTTATTTTGAGATTCCCTGAATCCAAAAATGTGGTTTAGAAAATGGTCTGTGTGTGTGTGAAGAAAATATCTCAAAAGCGAAAAGTGCCGAAAGCTCAAAATTGGTATTCTGTTTTGATACTATCACCGCAACAGATACGAAGATTTCGGGCAAAATTCAACAACCGGATGTGCCACATTACCGAATTTTTACTTTCTCTTACTCCTAGTAAGAGGAATATTGTGATCGTGTCAAATATTAGGTATCGAGTTTTCACTGGAAATATCCTTTTTGAGGTTCCCTGAGTCCCAAAAAGTGGCTTTTAGCAAATGATGTGTGTGTGTGTGTGTGTATGTATATGTATGTATGTGAACAGCATAGCTCAAAAACGAAAAACCTTAGAAAATTGAAACTTGATATTCCGTTTAGATATCACCATGGCATCTGACAGTGGGTCATCTGTCAAAATTCCTTAACCGAAAGTGCCACTTTACTAGTTGTTTTTTTTTTTTTACTTTTTCGCGTTTTCCTCAAAAATGGCTCCGACGATTTTCTTCAAACTTTGTAGATCAACTACACATACAAAGAGCTACAACTTTTATTAAAAAACATTACTCTGGGAAAATTCATTTAAGGGCACTTTTGAAAGGAGGGGATGGATTATGTTTTTCTCTAAAGTGCTATCATAGTAGATTATACAATTCTATCATCCAAACAAAATTAATTAGAAATAAATAGATGGCCAAAATTCCAAGTTTCAAGAAAAGTAGCAAACCGGAAGTGCGCTTTTACTGGATAGTTTTTTCAGTTTTCAACGAATTTAATTAAAATGGGGTACACAAACTATAAAATTTGTCAATTAGCTAAAATTTTGAAAACTGAAGTTAGTGTGAGTGTTTCACACCAAAATTTTTTTTTTAATTTATTTTTTTGGGTTCTTCTCAAAAACGGCTCCAATGATTTTCTTTAAATTTTACATGTCCGAAACCGGTTGATCACCACAAAAAAAAAAAAAAAAAAAAAAAACAGCTATCACGGAAAATATCTCTGATGTTGATAATTTTATTCTGATGATGGATTGAAAAAAATCCGAAATTGGCCAGAAATATTAGAAATAAACATGCAACGATTGATAAAATACCGCGTCCATCACTTGGTAAAATAAGGGTCTATACAGAATTGTGGAATTAACTTTGTTAATTAGAACAGTGGGAAAATTCTGCAAGAGAAAGCTGTGTGAAACTTTTGCACAAGATTTTTGATTTCCTTTTGGCTATATTTTTTTCAATTACTTTTAGTAAGATTTCTTGATGTAGATTAAAAATATTTGTTTGATTTTTTTCCAGTGGAAAAAAATAAGTCTAACCTAGATTTTCTGTTGTAAAAAGTAGCAGTAAACTTTATTTATAAAATAAACTTATATTTATTTTTTAAATATTTACTATTTATCTGAAATAGTTTACATATACATTGTATTCTTTGCCATTTAGTTTTCTCAAGTTATTCTATTTTAATTTTTTCTAATTGACCCAATTGCTTGGTGAATTGTATTTTTATAAAACAGTTGTTAATTAAATTTAAACACTTGCTCGACTTTCAGTGTTATAATATTTAGTAAACACGCAAATTATACACACGACTGGAAAAATATCATTCTAATTAATGAAAATTCTTTAACTAAAGGAAATCTCTTTATTGTCTAGGAGGATAATACTATAATGAATCTTATTTACCATTATTAACTTATTAATCCACCATCATTAATCATTTAAAACTTATAAATTTACAAGTTGGTTATTATAATTATTCTGCAAAAACATTACTTAATAAAAATTCTTCATAAATCTTAAGCAAATAATAAATTGTGATCATGTTTATGATTTTTTTTTCTTTTTATTATATACATATGAAAAAAAAAAAAAAGCTGTGACTAAATAATTTGTTGACTTAATGTGGACAAGTCAGTCAAATTTCACAAAAGCAATTCAATTTTACTTTGAAACTGTTGGAAACTTTAACCTGCAAGAACGCCAGTATTGTAGAACGCCTTGATAATTATAAAGGATTCAGGAAAAATAATTATTTATTTAATTATTATTAATTTAGTTATTTAGCTCTAAATCAGTAAGAAATTAGTTTCATTAAAAATGGTTAGGTTATAGCAAATAAATAGCTAGACATTGAGGGCGGCAAATAAATGTACGAGATATCATTTCGCATACTTTTGAAGGACTGACTGCGATAGCACAGAACAGCAAATACTTCTAAGCGGTTATATCCACAAACACAGGTTATGTCAAAAAACAAAATAGAAAGGAATACACTTGCCAAGGAGTAGCAGAAATTTAATGAGTTAAAACTGCTTTGCGCATGCGTCGGACTTCCAGTTTGATATGGTTGCCTTTGAGCTGTGACTGCTATGATGGTTTACGAACGGTTTGAAAAAGAGCTGGAACCGTTTGAGTTTGAGAAATTGCTGCGCTAACAGCATAATCTCTGTGCGCATGCTCCTGACGGTTTTAAACGGCTTGGAAGTGTTGCACCAACAAACCTATTATTATTACAAAATAAAGATAATAAAAAATTACTGAACATTGCAATAATGATTAAACATCGATTAAGGAGGAGATTCAAAAGAATCGATAGCGATTCTATGTACTTAGTCTCGTGTTAAAAAAACTCCGCTTGTGGTGTGTGCTAAATAAGTAATTTAAGTGTTACTTCATATTGACCAGTGTTTCCATTTGTATTTCGTGTAAGTTTTAATATGTTTCTGAATCAAATAAATAAACTCTTATTGTTTTGTTAATTGTACTGTTTCGCTATTTGTGACTACTTATGCTCCACTAACATATCTGAATATTTAGGGAAGATAAACGTTTTACAAGATTATATAAATAAGATCAGGATGAAACAAATTTTGAATTATTTTAATTTATCACAGTATTTACCAAGAGATCAAACATTTATCCAAAAAAAACGAAATCTTGATCTCAACAAAGTTTAGCATCTGTCTTATTCCATTCAGATTTAGGGAATCGTACATTGAACAAGAGCACTGAGTTCAGTTACAGATTTGGACGTTTTTCTTTTTTTTAATTCACTTTCACTTTGTCTTAAGTTTGTTTTTAGCGAATGGTGATTTTTTTGTGGCAATAGCATCCCCATTGCCTGTGAGTTTATTAATGTATACAATATATATTAGCATGCATATCTTATACATATTATAATTAAAAAGAAAAAAAATATACATAATGAAACAATACATACTGAAGTTTACTGTAATAATAGAGGTTTTACTCTTAGCCTATAATTTTTAAAATTATTATCAAATAAGTATAGTAATTAGTCAAGTTGCTGTTAATTTTTTCTTTTTTAAACAGTTTTATAATTGATTGAACGGAATTTTCATTTTTCATTAAGATAAAATATAATTTAATAATATCATTAATAAGTAATGAGGATGTCTTACATTTTGTTGTCGTATGCCCTATTTTGAAAAACCTTTTAGGTCTGCTCATGTTAACATAGACCACAGAAGAATTTACAAGATATATTATTAAATGAAAGCAAATGGTTATACCAGGCTTATTGTAAATGGGTCTTGTCTTACAAATACAATCCTTGGTAATTGAATTTAATTACTAATGTGCAATTTAAATCCTTCCCAGTTCTTGATACCTTTGCTTCCATATTTGAGTCCTTGCTTCCCCTATTTCATTAGTATATCTGTTTTGTTTTGTTTTTTTCACTGACAATATCTTTTTACTTTCTCTTAATCCTAGTAAAAAAGTCCAAAAATGTGGTTTTTAGCAAGTAGTGTGTGTGTGTGTGCGTGCGCGCATGTATGTGAGCATGCATAGGTCAAAACGAAAAACCGTTGAAAGTTGATATTCCTTTTAGGTATCACCGTGGGATTTGACAGTATGTTATCTGTCAAAATTCCTCAATCGGAAGTACCACTTAACAACTTGCTTTTTAAATTTTTTTGCGATTTTGTCAAAAATGGCTCCGACGATTTACTTCAAACTTGGTATATCAACTATACTTACAAAGAGCTACAACTTTTATTTGAAACATTTCTACGAGAAAATATATTTAAGGGCACTTTTGGGGGAGAGGTGGGGTTAGGTTTTTATCTAAAGTGCTATTTCAGTTTATTAGACAATCTAATTCTGTCATCTAAATAATGTTAATTAGAAGTAAATATGTTGTTGAAATTCTGAGTTTGAAAACATGTGATAACCTGAAGTGCGTTTACTTTACCACTTTACTAAATGATTTTTTTTCACTTTTTCGCGATTTTCTCAAAAAATGGCTACGACGATTTTCTTGAAACTTCTAATATAAACTAAACATACAATGATCTATAACTTTTATTTAAAACATACTTCTGGGAAAATTCATTTAAGGGCACTTTTAGCGGTGGGATGGGGTTATGTTTTTCTCTAAATTGCTATCATAGTTGATTGTACAATTCTATCAACTAAACAAAATTAATTAGAAATAAATAGATGGCTAAAATTCTGAGTTTCAAGAAAATTAGTAAACCGGAAGTGCGCGTTTACTGAACAGTTTTTTCAGTTTTCGACGATTTCATTAAATTTGGTATGCAATTATAAAATTTGTCAATTATAATTTTGAGAACTGGACCTAGAGAAAATTGTGTAGTGTTTCTCACCTGAATTTTAATTGTATGGTCTGTAGTCACTAGATTGTATGTTCATATTATGTCCTGAATTTTGCTTGTTACCGTATTTTTTACTAATTTTAATCTGCCTTGATACTTTTTATATTTTAATCTAATTTATATACAACTTCCTCAAACGGTCGCACAACCATGAGTATGTCTGTAATCAGGATTTGTTATTATGTCAATGTATTGTTAAAAATTCTAATAAAGGCTTATTATTATTGTTATTATTATTATTATTATTGTTATAATATTAATAAGTTAAATTATAGTTATTTAATTGAGAAGTATAATGTAGTTAGCCTGCACTGCATAGAAAACATCACAGAATATCCAGATCAATGTTTTGAAAAAATTAGACAATCTTTTTGAATCAACTTAGACTTAATTAACTTTTATCAGATATAACCTTGAATAAAATAACCTACTTCAATAATGGCGCTCTCTGTTGGGAATGTAGTTTACAATAAAAAATAATATGGTCCCAAGTTTGGGGAGTTCGTCGTCCACAGCTAGAGTTAGGCCCTGTTTTTGTCATATTCATTTAGCGCATATTAAGTGTGAATTCCGTTTTCTTCAGTGATAAAATACCGGAGAAAAAAATCTCCTTCTTGTAATGTCCCTTCACTACTCTAAGTCAAGAGCTTTTCCTCTCTCTGAAGTCCTTCTTTTATCGAGAACTGCTTTTATAAAAGATCTCGCTGATTATGTTTCAGATAAATTAAGTTCCATTAATGTTTTGCTTCGCTAGAGTGTCCGCTCTTTCATTACCCTCAGTTCCAATATGTGCAACTAATTCTAATGTTACTCTTGTTTGTTGTATTTACAGTTTAAATACCAGTTTAAATTAAAATTTAATATTTTCTATTAAAGGTAGAGGCAATGAAAGGGTACCTCAGAATGAGGTGCAAGGGAGAATGGGTGAGAACCTTCCGGGGGGATCACACTAAGATCGAGGACGAAATTTGGCGAGTGAACCGATTTCTGCTATCCAAACTTGATGAGACAAGCAAGAAATGGGGATTTGAGAGAGATTATGAGATTACGATTGGCAGTATAGGGGATGATAACCTCACGAGGCCAACGGAGTCGGGCAGCGGTATTATTCGCTGCTATTCAGATGGCTCTAGGCAGGAGGGTACTGGCCTGTCGGGGGCGGGAGCATGGTTTCAGGAGTTGGATAGAGGGAGTTCGGTGGCCTTAGGTGGTTTGGCCACTGTTTTCCAGTCTGAGGTGGTGGGCATCATTGAATGCTGCCATCTTGTGGGGGAGTGGCTAGGAGAGTTTAAGGAAGTGCGGATCTTCTCTGATAGTCAAGCCGCACTAAGGGCTTTGAGTAAGCCGTGGTGGAGTTCGAAATTAGTGGGAGAATGTAGGAGAAGGCTTAACGCTTTGGCTCGGAGGGGTAAGGTGCATCTCTATTGGATACCCGGACATGCGGGAATAGAGGGCAATGAGAGGGCGGATCGGCTGGCCAGGGAGGGATCGTCATTACCATTTTATGGTCCTGAACCAGCCCTGGCCGTTACAAAGACGTTTCGCGACAAACAGATTAGACTTTGGGAGACGAGAGCTTTGGAGAAACGCTGGGGGGACACGCAGGGGTGCCTCCAAGCCAAAAGATTTATAAAGGCAAGCAAGCAGGGAATTTCGGAGTATCTCCTGTCTCTTAGTAGGACGGGTTTGAGGACCTTGGTAGGAATAGTGACTGGACACACTTGGGTGTCCAGTCACTTGTTTAACATAGGGAGGACACGGAGTCCCATTTGTCAGAATTGTGATGACGGAGTTAGGGAAACGGTGTTTCACTACTTATGTCAGTGTCCCCGTTTCGCCGGAACTAGGTTTCGTATATTTGGGAGGACACCACTCTCGCAGGATTGCCTGGGCGAGTTGGAGTTTGGGGATATCTTGAGATATTGTAGATTAACCGGCAAGTTACCGGGGGAGATTAATTAAGGGGTTACGGGGGGTATCGGGGGGATAAGAGCCACATAGGCTTAGGTCCCGCGCCTTTTTGGGCACCCGTTTTGATAATAATAATAATTAAAGGTAAGTTATGGTAATTCTATACCATAAGTGGTTATGGTATTTTATCCGTCGTAGGATGCGTATTCATTTTTTTCCTGACCAGTTTCGGATTTTCATCTATCGTCAGAGCAAATTCACCAAGTTCTTGTAGAGAGTTCATTTCAACGTAATGTTTTTGTTACACTTACACTTGTTGGTTGACTCAGGGAACCACATTACATGTATTTCCGGTTTAAAGCTCAATTTCGAAAATTTGACACGATCGCCTTATGTTACGACATAGGAAGCAACCATACACAATTTTCACCTCCCTCCCCCCAGATTCAAATTTATAATAGATGTAGATTATAATTTAATAAATAATATTTAAATAAATTTAAAACCTTAAAGTTGAAAAATTATATTTGTACCTAATATTAGGTGCAAGACCCTTACAGATTCTCAGTTTAAAAAAAAAACAATATATTTTTCTTTCATTCTACATAATAACTTAAGTCAAACAAGAGATGGATCAAAAATGACAAAATTTGATATATAGCCATTGATGCTTTTACTGTCAAAATTTAACTTAATCCGTTCTTCGTTCATCTTGTGTAATGAATATAATTAAAGCAAATACAAAGAAACAAGAATACGATTGTGACCGGCCTTTGAAAGAAATAAATGTCAAAATATAATAACCTATAATAGTGATTCTTTGGAAAATGCTTGAACACAAACAAATTAATGACCTCCTGAATTAATGCCTCTATTAATCTATTAGAACTCTGCAAAAATCTGAACTATTCCAGTAATCTTATTACTACTTATTATTTCCTTAAAATAAGTGTTATTGTAAATAATTGTATAATATTGATTAGCAGATTAGTGGTTAATTAAAATTAACATAATATATATTTTTGGATATATATTTTAGTTTGGTTGTTGGCCACAAGGTGATGTTCGTGTAGTTGAGTGGGAGTGACACAACTAATTAGAATCCGTTTTGCTTGAGAGATGTTGTTGGCCATTGCACTTCACATGTAGAAGTATTATATTAAGTAGACCGCTTCTAATTGACGCACTTACTTCAAGTAGTGCCGTACATGCCAGCCAAACTAGACTACCGGCCAGACTTTACTATATATATAAAATTGTTATTAATCGTTAATCGTTGCCAGAGGGCGCTGCCCCCCTAAAACTAGGAAGTAATAAAAATATTTAATGAAAAGTAAAAATGGCCAGTATATGAGAAATCTGAATGACTGTATTTGATAATATGATGAAACGATATTTCTTACTTACTTACTTGGTCTTCATCTCATTTACCTAGGTTTGACAAAAGGAATGCCATCAGTCCCTATCTCTCAACAGATTTTTGCCTCTGCCCAACCATGTTGATGTCTTCTTTGAGGTTGTCAGTTCAGCTTATCCTTCCTAGTTTCCATGGCTTTTCTTAATAGTCAATCTATTTCCATTCGGATGACTTGACTGAACCATCGCAGCTGGGCTCTTCCTATTCATTCGTACTGAGAGCCTTGTCCTAATTTACTTCACATATTTGTTATCTTCAGAAAGAGGTAGGGTTATTGTATTGATGAAATTGAGAGTATGTAGTGTTGTAATGTATGGTGTAAGCTGGTTCCTGGTCCAGGTTCCTACCACTCCCAGGTTCAATTTCAGTGTCAATTTCTCAGCGTGTGAATCGCTATCTCGCCCCCGCCCCAGGTTCTCCTGTGCCCAAATAGGCTCTCAAAGTAAGAATTATTGTTGTGCTCCTGGTCAGAGGCTCATCCTTACTTTCCCCAGTATGTTGTTCAGTGTATCTGCTGAGTACACCCATCGTGATGTCTGCCGCCAGAGCCCTTTTAGCCTTGCAATAGAACGTAGCCCGGGCCCCCGGTTGTGGCGGGGGACGCTTGGGTTGGCTCCATCCCTGAAATTGAATCGCCTAGGCTTTCCACCAGCTTTAGGCCGGGCGCATATTGTCGCGCAGATGGTCTAGGCAGGGCAGCACAGTTTCTGTGTTTTTTTTTCTTTGGAGGGAAGCACCGCGAATCGGGAAGCAGAGCAATACTTCGCCAAGCGTGACCCTACCACACTTGTGGATCTGACACGGAAAACGTGTGACACAGTATCGCTCGTGCCGTAGTTTACAACACGACCCCGTAAATTTCTCAAACTCCCGCACGAAACTGCGTTCTAATATGGTGGACAACTGTGTCACGCAGGTTATTTTGCGTGCTGTCCTATTCTGATCTGCTCTACCCGTTTTGCGCGATGCAGCTCAATGTGCGTTTTAGCTTAGGGATGTTTGGAGACCTGTATTTTATTTAATTAGGAAACATTAAATAATAAGATAATGTGTTTTGTTTTTCTGCGAAAATTACAGTATCCTTATTGTATAAATAGTAAAACATACCAAAGTATTTAGCTATTAAAGTTAACAAAACATGAAAAAATCTCAAACAGTAAACGTTAACTTTTGTAGAGTCAAAAAGCTTTTCACTTTTTTGAAATGTTTCCATGGAAACGAAATTTTTTGTTTATGTTTAACATTTTATTCAACTGCGAGCAGAAAAATTAATGTATTGATAAATTGCTTCTGAAACAAAATTATTAAAAAAATGTTGTTAATGTGTAAATGATTTTATTTTTATAAATTGCTATTACAATTTTTATTTAAATATATTTCTTTTGTGCACTAACAAACTAACAATTTACATTAATTATTAGGCAATTAATCACTTGAAGCTTATAGCGCTGATTTTGTAAAAGTAAGTATAATTTATATTCCTGGTAATTTTTGGGAAATATTTAATTTGGGACGAAGTAAATTGATTCTAACCATGATAGCATAAGAAACTTTTAAATGTTTTAATGGTTCAATAAAATAACTACACTTTAAGGTACCAAATAGAGCCAAATAAACCATTAAGCCTATTTATACGTATATTGTTAAAAAATTGTTATCAATAGAAATATAAACTTTTAAGCATGGAAATCAGTAAACCAAATGAATAATTTAAACGAAGTTTGCTAGCCTCCCGTAAGGCTGTTTGCGGGAGAGTGAGGAAAGTGTAAAGAGGGGATGTGGAAAGCGTTCAACTTAAAAACATGAGTCCTTATCACCAATGAGTACTGAAACAGATTTTGATGATGTCCTCGATATGATGCACAAATATTTAGTAATACCCAGTAAGTTAGCGATTTGTGCACATGGATATATCGTAGTATGATCAGCAAACTTCCACTCAAGACATTTGCAGCTTGCTAACTACACGGTATTAAGCCTCACTCCTGGCCATCATCATCCATGTTACCCAGCCAACCATAATTATTATTATTTGTCTGTGGGGAAGAACCAAACCCTATGCTCTATCCAAAGTTCCACTGGGCTCATATAGCTATCCCAAGAAAACCAGGTCTAGAACAAATATCCACACTCGGATCCAACCAAATTCACCGCAGTCCAAACCAATCGGACAGAGTAACCTTAAAGGGAAAAGCCTAAGCTTTTCTATGGACATCCTGTTCCGACCAAAGTACCTGAACCTAATGTCCTCACAAACCAAACAATCTAGCAATAAGATGAATGGGTATTTCCTTCTCTGTCTCATAGACTCTACAAAAGAGGTCTGACATGAGCTCTATTACGTTGAGGTGTCTGCTTAAACCACAATACCCAGTAAGGGATCCAACCGGATGCCTGTGTCCGTGAAAGTCACAGCAACACTCACTAATAGCCCTCCGTACCCCCAGTGAGCATCTTAGACTGCCGACAATCCATTGTACTCATCCATAGGGATAAATGCTCTGAAGCTATCCATGACTGGAAACTTGGTGCTTGAAGAGACACCAACAGCCGGCTCGAGACCATGAAAGGGAAAGAGGCGCAAAATTTTGCAAACCCAACCACTCCTCATTTCTACCATTCTATTTCTACTGTCTTCGCCATCTAATCTAGAAGAACGTTAAAAAAGATGGTTGACAGTGCGAAATTTAACATTTTCCAGATAACTACTCCAAGCGTTGGTGCTTAGCATATCTGGAATAAGTAATGTCACACATTGCGATTCTACCGTAAAATTTATAGTTTAACTAATCTCCATATCATAGTGACCATCATTATCAAGCTAATAACTAAACTTCTTTCCGGTGTTTCATGTTCCACGGGAAGCGCTTAATTAATCCAAGCAAGGCTGAACTATAATGTTCACAGAACTCCACCTCTAGCCTGGAAATCTCATCGCAGAGATCAAAAAGATAATTATGATGTAAGTGTCCTTCTGTGGTGGTTGGTTCCGCAGAGCTGGAAAGTATCAGAGACATTTTCCGTGGTAGCCTGCTTCATTTTGTGGTCATCGACCGGTTTCGGGCGTTCGCCCATCTTCAGGATGTGTTTAACAGACAGTGTGATAACACAGACTTGCACAGAGCAAATTCAGTTTATACATTTTTAATCTTAAATTTAAATTATGTTAGCTTGAATTCATTATTTTATTTAATTTTAAAGTTATTTTGATTATTTAATTGTCAAGTGAATCTCCCTCCAACAATAGAGTTTAATAATTAGACCTCCACGTGTTGTTTCCATTTTAAGGAAAATTTGCCCCTTTAAAAACCCAAACACGTGTTCCTTTCCCACCCAGCAACGATACCTCCCTTTGACCTAGTTTAAGAGTTTGGTTTTAAAATACAATAAAAAAGTCCAGTCAGTGTATAAACTGAATTTGCTCTTTGCAAGTCTGTGTTATCACACTGTCTGACAAACGCATCCTGAAGATGGGCGAACGCCCGAAACCGGTCGATGACCACAAAATGAAGCAGGCTACCACGGAAAATGTCTCTGATAAGTGTTCTTCCACCAAAATGCACTGATCTTTCGGTCCATGGAGCAACCAGCGAAATGAAAACTCACCAGCCCCAGCGACTCCTTCTTATCACGTAAATCACAAACGGATGTATTATCTTATCTTAATTATCAAGGTGCCAACTAGCCTAGATCAACGTCATACAGAAAATAAGAAGTAGCCAATAAATCGTAGAGCACCCTACTGTGTTTTAACTTGTCTAGTCTTCTAACCAGGCTTCCTCGAAGCAATGACCGTCATCATAGCAACACGTCCTTTTCTTGCAATTATATTTTTATTGTAAAAGATATAAAAATTATTCAGTAGTTCATACTTACGGTTTATTTAATAATAGCAATTTTTTTTTCCACTAAGAATCACACGATAACTAAGTAACAAGTTTCCTACAGTGAAATAGCGTGACTACAATTATCTCTCTTACTAATTATTTATATTATTTAATTAAATTTAAATTGTAAAATAAATAATTTGTACAATACAATAAACATAGTTTTATTTGAGATGTGAATAAGATAGATTTATATAATAGATACTATTTTAATAGTGTTTGTAATAAAAGTTAGAGAGTGTTTCAATTATTACAAGCAAGATAAAATATTAATTAGTGTAAATTATACATGAAATATTGTAGGCAATAAAGGTGTAATTAGTTTTTAAATAAATAGATATCTGTTAATAAATGGCCCACCATCTCTAAGGAAAATATAAATAATAGTTAATAATAATATCTTAACATTTAACATACATCTAAAAAGACTGGTGTGAAACACTTAACAATAAAGTTATAAATAATAAAATAAAATGTTTATCAGACTTGGAATTTTTATTCAAAGTTTAAATGCACTAACATAAATTTGGTGGGCTGAGGTAAATGTTAGTTATAAAGCAGATAATAGGTACTGTCTATATTTTAGGCGGGCTTAACGTCCATCTACCAAGTTAGGTGTCGAGGATTGGGTACGAAGCATCTACTTTACAATTAACATTTTTCAAACGAATATAAAAATTTAGCAGTTATATGCTGGGATTCGAACTGAGGACCTTCCAGTTACAAGTCCATGCTCATAACCACTACACCAGCATGGTTTTGCTGTGAAAATTCAATTGCATGGCCTCTATACTTCCTCTTACAGCAGTAAGAAAAATTGAAGATAGAATATGTTTTATCCAATTTTAATTTAATTTGTTTTCTTTTTATAGAATTCTTTACAAGTTTTTTTTATGGCAAATGCAATGGGTTCCAAACAAACTAAGGCAAATACTACAGAAGTAAGCATGAAAAGTAAATATTACAATATTTATTTAATTTATTTATTTTCAGGCGCATAAACTTCGGCGATTATTAGCGCCCGTTATTATTATTAAAAAAAAAATGAATTCAGCGAAGCTGGTATAGAGAGGCACTGACGGCAAAAGAGGCATTGGATTCAGATATATATTTTGGGGAGGGGAGATCAGAACCAGAACTAACTGTTCCATTTTTGTCCTGCAGGATTTTTTCACTCTCCGGCATGAGTGGAGTGTCACTGCTTGCCCCCGAATCCCAATATTCTCAACTCCTCAACTAACGATTACAAAAAATATTATTATTATTATTATTATTTTCCTTTTAAAATCTCAGCTTTTGTTGTTCATTAATAAGTTGAAATACGGGTTAAATGAAATACTTCCAGATTCCAGATTACTGGACCAAAAACTTACGGATAGTACTGCTAATATTTAATATAATTTGCCTTCTGCATGACAATATAGAGTTTTTTTGGGCAGATCGAGTGCTTCTAGATCCTGAATAAGAGCACTCGTTACAATGACTATCAAGGATATGATTCCAAATACTTTTTGATTTTTTTCTGAGAGGACTTCATGCTTGCAGATTTTTTATTCTCTCATGCCAATGAGGATACATCTATGTTGGTATAGCAAATAACAAATTAAGTAGACAGATTTATCACTACATGTCCAGCCTTTTCCAACGGATTCTTTTCTCAACAACTGTTCTGTCATAGTACAGCTTGATGTAACTTCACTTCAGTACAGGACACGGATCATTCATGTAGTATGCACGAAAGGCGAGTGCGCTACCCACTAGACCAACGTTGAGGGGAAAACTGAAACAAAGTAAAAAAAAACATTGTCCCCAATTTTGAAAAAATCCATTGTGATGGAGATGCCTGATGGTACATATACATATATGGATTACTGAATTTGATCTTTCTAGGATTTTTCATTTATGAATGAAGCTGATCAAAATAAATAAATTTAGAAAACCCAACATTTATACAGAGAATTTCTTTAAAAAACAACAACAAAAAAAACACACAGGATATATCAAAACATGTGTCCTGACAAAATCTATGTTTCCAAAATTCATCACAAAATAATGCTTTCTCTTTTGGCAATATGTAAGTGAGGTCCTTTTTTAAAAACATACATAATCTATTATGATTTGTGTGTGTGTTTATGTGTGAATGTGGATTGCATGCATATTTCTTTTATTTCTGATCGGTTTTGGATTTTCATTCATCGTCAAAGTAAATTTTTATCAAGTACATGCAGAAAGTTCACTTCAACGCAATGATTCTATTACACTCGGACACTTATTGGTTTTCAAAACAAGGATCATTGTGTTGCGACACTTGTTGGTGTAACGGAAACATTGCGTTGAAGTGAACTTGATAAATTTACACTGACGATGGATGAAATTCCGAAATCGGTCCAGGAATAAAAGAAATATGCATGCTATGACATATTTCCATCTCCCTTAGCTTAGGCCAATTAACTAGGGGACGGAGACCCTAGTTTGTGTACTGTGTTTGTCCTTGTCTGTAAAGAGTACTTTGTATGTTGTTTTAAGTGTATTGTGCACTGTTTTGACGAAATGCATGGAGAACTGAGCTATGGTAACCCGTGGGGGGTCGCTACTCCCCAAGTAACTGTATGCAACAGATATCGGTTGCGTGCTAAAATACTAAATATAATCTTATCACTTTCATTTCAAACAATTCTTTCAGAAAAAGTAATTTCAGAATGCTCTGAAGTATTTGTGATGTTAGAAGTTCAAAGTTATTGGCTAGTACCTTACAATGTTTATTACTGCGATATAAGCTTACTGCGACTATTACCTACCATAGGTAAATATATTTACCCCCATCACCTCTGTATTTATGTTAGGGCTAAGTAAATATATCTAAATTTAAAGAAACAAGAGAAAGTCATGTATGTGTTTACCCTAGATTTTCTCAGTGCACTGCCGGCCCCCCGAAGCAGGATCACTAGCCACAAATTTTTTCTTAATAATTTTCTCAACAAGGCTCTCAACAGATCTTCATAAAATTTAGTATTCTATGTACATTTGTTGTCCTGTAATTTCTTTCTTTTTTTTTTTTGAAAAAAAAATATTTAATTCATTAAAGATATATTATTCAATAATCAGTCATCTTCCCTTAATAATTGTAGAAATTGAATTATTAAATTTAGTTGTGCAAAAATAGAAATTATTCATTTTTATATAATTATGTAGAAAGTATTTTATGAGCCTGATATCTTTTATAAATAAATGAATAATGTTATTACTTCTTTAATTTCAATTGTTTGTTATACTTGATATTTTTTTCTATATAATATTATACTACTTTTTATTCTGCCAGAATGTTCATTTAATTTAATACATGCATTATTTTAAATTTTGTATAAACAAATCTTACTTCTGTTTGTGTAAGAAGCCTAAATGGCAAATAAACTTACAATTTTTTTTTAATAAAATAATTTTCAATTAGATGTCCATCTAAATTTTTTTTTTTACTGCCATTGACTTGCCATAATAGCAGATATTGTGATCAGATCCAATTCTCGAAATTGAGTTTTCTCCGGAAACAGATGTTTTGAGGCTTCCACATGTTTACATTATATTTAGTTACTAACCTGTATCTGGAATGACGTTAGGAAGTACGTCTTTATTAAGTGATTATTATTCTGTTCAGCTCTACTCAATTTCTTGAAAACAGCTTCAACAACTTTCTTCAAACTTCATATAAATATCGTCGCATATAAATACCTATCACATTTTTATTTGAAACATTGTTTCAAGGAAATTGATTTCTGAAGGTTGTTAAGGAATCTTTTAGTTAAGATTTCTTATAAAGTACCACTTCAGTATAACCTATGACTTTATAACCTACACTAGGCAAAAAAAAGGTCTGAAAACATCTAAGCGGCCCGTACACGGTCAATAATATTGACAATACAACCATTAATCCTCGTGCTAATCAGTCTCAATATTTCACTACCTTACACGATCAATATTATTGTCAATACTTTTGCTCGGTACTTACTACTTCTGCCACTAGGAGAGTGAATCTACGTGGTTTTACACGGTTATTTGCTGCTATTTCCATTCCAAAATATGAATAATCGTACAAAAGCTTGCATAGCTATTATTTTGGCGCTTGGCACTACTCGTCAAGTGAAACGCAAACACTGGATGAAAGAATGGTTGAAGAAGAGTGATGAATATTCTCATTTAGTACTTTTGAAGGAAATCAGCCTCTGCGATGTTGAAGACTTCAAGAACTACTTTCGAATGGATGAACCTACCTTTAAGAAACTGTTACAGATGGTTGAACCATTTTTGAAAAGACAGGACAGACATATGAGAGAAAGTATAAGTGTTGGGGAAGGATAAGCCTTAACCCTGAGGTACTTGGCCACAGGAAGAAATTTTGAAGACGAAGTTTTCAGTCATAATATCCCCAACAACTGTCAGCAAAGCTGTCATAGAAACCTGTGAAACCTTTATATATGTCCTACAAGACTTTGTAAAAATTACGATCACCTTTAAAAAAATGTATGATTGAAGTTTTATTTTAATACACAAATCTTTCCCAAGAACCTCCACTGGATCGTGTTTTGAACTGAACTGTAATGAAAGGACTATTTAATTGACTATATGAAATGTATATTAATCAGAAAAATAAGATTAAAAAATTACATCATCTTTAAAAATTGTATGATTGAAGTTTTATTTTAATACACAAATCTTTCGAAAATACCTTTGTAAGGTATTGTATCACTGTTGAGGTTATTTTCAACGTTGTATAAAACTACTAAACTGAGTATTGATGGAAATATTGGTGCCGCCCTTACACGGTCAATATTATTGTCAATATCCCCTCCAATTCTCAGTATTGATACACGAAAATCAGAAAATCCGGATTTCAGCAATACTCTTATCAATACCGAACGTCAATACAATTTTTTCACCTTACACGGTCAATATTATTGTCAATACGCTAAGTTATTGTCAATATTATTGACCGTGTAGAGACCGTGCGATTTTATTGTGAGTGATTAATATTCTGTTCAGCTCTACTCAATTTCTCGAAAACAGCTTCAACGACTTTCTTTAAACTTCATATAAATATCGTCGCATATAAATACCTAGCACATTTTTATTTGATAAACATTGTTCTAAGAAAATTGATTTCTGAAGGTTGTTGAGGAAGCTGTAGATTTCTTTTAAAGTGCACTTTAGTATAACCTATGACTTTATAACCTACACTAGGCAAAAAAAAGTCTGGAAACACTTACCTATATTTGACAAATCTTCTTCTCATGTTTAAGGTATGTTATTTTCCAGAGAAAAAACTACTTTTATTTTACACAACAGCGAGATAGAACTTTTATATTAACATAAACACACATATATGTCAACAATAGTTTCAAAAAAATGTTGAAAAAAAAAATAACAATGCAGAATAAGTCTGGAAACATAAATTAAAGGTTATATTTATACATATACATAACATGTGTTTTAGAAACTTGTAGTAAGTCCTCCTTTATTTTGGATTACTACTAATAATCGTTGTTTCATTGATCTAACCAAATTATATGTCACTTCTGCTGGATGGAAACTCTTTTTTTTTTTTTACCTCTTTTCTCCTTACTCGACGGTTAATTTCATCCCACAAATGTTCTATGGGCTTAAGATCTGGGAATTGAGGAGGTGTATTTAGTAACCTGTGTGCATTATAAATTAGCCACTACCTTGTGCTCATGGCCGTAGCTTTGGGTCATTATCTTGTTGGAAAATAAATGATTGTTCCGGACCCAATTTTTTGGCACTTTCTTTTATTTTGCACAAAACATTGAAATGAGAATATATTTCAGTTTTATATTGGAATTTTCAAAAAAAAATGTATCTTACTTTTCTCTTGTTTAAATGAAACATGGGCATCCTAACTGCCCAGATATATAAATCTATCACTTATGTATTTCGAACATGTTCCTGGAAAAATTGATTTTAGATAATGGTTTTGGGTAAATTGTGACATTAGATTTTAAGTGTTATTTATTTTGGTGAGTGCCCTGAGGAATTTTTGGCCTTAGTTTTTTTTTTAACAGTTATATTGGCAGTTTGTGCAATCTTTTTGGTTTTGCCTCTTCTGTACTGCAATGTAATCATCTCTAAGTACTGTTTGTTATTCGTTGGGAACCAAGAATTATAATGAATAAATGTATTAAGAGAAAGTTGTTTTGAGTATGTTTTTTGTATTGTACTGCCTTCGGCCAATTCGGTAATAATTTATTCAAACAGATCTAACAATTTCATTTTTTATCTTCATTATTTCACTTACAATTCTAACTTTTCTATGTTTTATTTTGTAATTGTTTTTTGTTTCATCATTCTGAACCTCTATCTGAGCCAGGATAGCAACATTTTTCTCTAATAGCCAATCCCACAAATTTAAAAATTTGAGTATGTTCTCATATATTAATGATCTCATAATGCTATGATCAATGGTAGTAAATCAAATTTTTTTAATGTGAAGAGATATATATAAATTACACAACAATTAACAACAATAGACCAAATTTTCATAATATATATGTATTTATTTAACAAAACATAACCTTACATATTTTTGCTAATTCTCAATAACAATATAGAATAATTAATGGTTGTTATAATATAATAAAAGTAATGTTAACATAATATATTATATGGATTATAATATAAAGATTTTTATTAGCTTAAAATATTTATCTACTGCCATATAAAATAGAATTATACTGAATGATTATTAAATTATGCTAAATGATTGATTTGGACTTCTACCTTTCGAGAAACATTTTTTTTATAACAAAACCTGTTATAGATTTAAATTAAGACAATAAACACAACAAGAGATATAAACAATAACTGAATACAGACAAATAAATAAACCAGTCCAAAAACTTTGAATTATTAAATTGAATTATTCATTATTAAATTTGAATATTTTTTTTTGTTAAAGGAATATTAATTTATTTATGTTGACATTCTCTGCATACATTTTTTATTAATTTTAATTGGTATCTGATTTTCATTTCTGAATTTTTTAAAAATGCATATTAGATAATTCTTTTTCTTGTTACTGCTATGGTTTTTTTTTTTTTAATAAAGTAATAATTATTTTAATTATTATTTTCTGGGCGGGCAATTAACTTGAGATGTGTGTGTGTGTGGCGACCATCTTATATTGTTCACCTAATGTTGGCGCGAACACACGGAAGGGTTGATCATCACCAGTGTATCATAGTAAGCAATAAACAAGGCAAGGTTTATTTGCAGGTAAAAGGCTCTAATTTGGCCCTTCTATTATGATTGAAAAAAATAAAATTAAACGACCCCAAAGAAAATCTAAAAGAATCAAAATAAGGATGTAGGAAAACTTAATGAAGATTGCTGAAACAAATCCATTAGAAAATTTGTGCACTGAAAATGGTTGTACATTTGGTATGGGGACACTTAGTATTAATGTTAGTTTTTGAGAATGAGATTCTTCATTTCTAGAGAACATGATCAAAAATGATTCTCTGCTGGAGAAAAGAAGTAAAAAAAAATGACTGAAGAAAGTTTAGCTGCATTTATTATATCAGAATATTTCTCCTCACATTTAGATCAATTACATATAGAATTTTTACAAACGAGTGGAACTTGAGTTTTGTCGAAATGATAGCAGCTCTAATATTACTATATTACATTTATATTTACCATAGTATACAAACTTTGCAAAGTTATATTAATATTATATAGAAGCAGAAGATGTAAATAAATTTAAAAAAAAAAAGCAATCACACAAAAATAGTAAAAAATGAGGGGAGAAACTTTTGAAAATTAAATTAGTAATTTGAGTAAAATGAATAGTGCATAATTTTGATGGTTGAAATTTAATAATATGTCTGCAGTCATATTCACCAGGCAATTTTTTCTCTTTAAAAGTGAGGTATCCCAGCTACCATCTAAGCACCCTATCGGTAAATATGAACACTATATTCAGAATGAACAGAGTTAAATAGGTTTTAAACAAATATTAATTTTGAAATACCTTAATTAAATCCTTTAGGAGTAAATAGAAAATTACAAAAGCAAGAAACATTAACCATACCGTGGTTGGATATTCTAGTTTTTGGTTATCATTGGTTTGGTTAGCTACCTTTGGTTCATTAAAAATCATTTTTAGCTTTTCCTCTTCAGCTAATTTCTTTTCATATATTTCTTTTTTAGCAGTTTTGTGTTCATTCAATGAAGTAAATTGTTGATTTACTATACTGTCAGTGTTGTATTGTTTCAGGATCTCAGTTACTTTATCTTCAAGTTCTTTATCTTGATGTTTTTTCTGTTCAGGTATTTTTTCATTTTTATTGGAATGAAAATCTATAGTTTTATGATCCATTTTTAAAAAAAGTTTTTCATAATATGGACACAACATGAAATCTTTATGATAACTTTCACAAAAATTACATTTTGTGTTATCAATTTTACTTTTTACTTCATTTGTTTCACATGATTCTGGCTGTTTACTTTTAGATTTAGAAAATATATTTAGATTTCTTTTCATTGTATATCTTTGGCAATTGTTACACAGTATACTTTTGTCCATATTCCAAATTTCTACAATAACTTTAGTATAATATATGTATTCTAAATTTAATATTTCTCTTCCTTCACTATTATTCACCAATTCCACAAAACATGTTGATGTAGGTTTATTACTTCTACTTTTTACTCTTTGAATTCTAATCAATGGAAATTTTTTCTCTATGACTTTGGTTAATTCTTCTATAGTCAATGAATGTGGTATACCTTTTATAGCAACAGCCAGTTTTTGATCAGTAGGACAATAACATGTATGAAATGAAAATTTCATTTTTCTATAGAATTTTGTAATAATTTCAAAATCATTTTGA
>JAAEAF010001611.1:0-76017 GCA_011037195.1 Triatoma infestans | reverse complement strand
TTTTAGTGCAATATATGTTTATATTCTATTGTATATCTGTGTTTTCTTGGACTAATAGACATTAGACAATGGCTACAAAACAGAAGATTTCGAACTCGGATATAATTTCCCCAGATTAGAAACTTATTTCTTAGTTGTTACATGTTTAGAAAGGTTGAGGAAAGAACTTGGAAATTACTAGCAAAACTGTTATTGCAATCCACAATAATTGCCATGCGATAACTTAAGAATGTTTTAGTGCACTATATGTTTATATTCTATTGTATATCTGTGTTTTTCTTGGACTAATAGACATTAGACAATGGCTCCAAAACAGAAGATTTCGAATTTGGATATAATGCAATCATTTCCCCAGATTAGAAACTTATAATGGTTTAACTTGTTCCAATATTCTTTTATTAAAAGTAACATGTTTTTTAGCGCATAATATCCTATGCCTGTTTAAGAATGTAAAATGGCAGAAGAAGTTGGTACATATTTAGAAAGGTTGAGGAAAGAACTTGGAAATTACTAGCAAAACTGTTATTCCAATTCACAATACGATAACTTACGAATGTTTTAGTGCAATATATTCTTTTGTATATCTTTTGTTTTTCTTGGTTATTCGACAGATTTAATTGTAGTCCAACTTTGCTTTGTGCAGTAATTTTACATTGTGACCTGACCAAAGACATTTAACACAATACATTCTCTACTGTGTCTAATCATTCGTCATTTGCACATCCATAACTCTAGGAGCGAATATCAATCTGTTACTCACTAAGGAAGTTACTTCTATCTAGGTATGGTATAAATCCCATTAGTTTATTAAATTCTCTATTGGAATTATATATGTAAATTGAATACTTATTAGATTACAAAAATATAGAATAATTCATTTACCAGTTAAATTGGAAACTGATCACTATTTTGGGGGAGTTAAGTACGTAAATTGAGTGCTTCTTAGATTGCAAAAATGTAGGGGGAATTTTGTACCTAAATTGAGATAAAAAGACTACTGGTTCCACTAAGTTTTCCTTTCTTTAAGTAATTTGTTTAATTGTACAAACAATTAATTCGATAGAAGATTTTTTTTTTTTGGAAATTACATTATCTGTGTAGGATCAGCTTTCCACTGTGGTGGAATTAGAATTACTCCTGTAAAAAGACTACAGAAAAATACTACTGTAGTAAGATATTACTGCGAAACTCCGCAAACTATCTCTAGAGAGAAATTACTTTTGCTCAAATAAGAAGTGTTTAAACATGTATAACATATAAATTCCAGTTAAATTACTAGTTTTAATAAATGCGTATATACCGCAATTCTTGCTTTTATTTCTTACATGTAAGCTCTAAGATACGCACTTTCGACTTTTACAATTTTAACTGCAAACTTACAGTAGTTATCTCTAGAGAAAATTACTTTTGCTCTAATAAAAAGTGTTTACAAATATATAAGTTCCATTTAAATTACTAGTTTTAATATGTACGCATAAATCGCTATTCTTACTTTTATTTCTTACATGTCAATTTGTAAGAAAGGCACTTTCTACATTTCTAACCGAAAACTTACATCTCTTCTTTGCAAGAATTAACGGAAATATGTGTGTAAATTGAGTACGTTTTAGATTAGAAAGTGATTAAATATGTGGAATTTGATACGTAAATTGAGATACAACAGTTATTAAATCTCTGGTTAAACACTAGCTTTTTTTTTTTCCCCCTTTCTTTAATTGCATAAACAATTAGTTCGACAAAACATATTATTAACTATTTCGTCGTACATTGCGTTAGATAACAGATCCAACGACTTTAAGCAGTACCAAAAAGAAAACGATATAATAGATTCTATAAATATAGTGATCGATAAACAAAACAAAAAATTATCTTAAAAAGGAAAGTGGAGATTTAACTCATAGTGGAGTCCTTTGTAATTAAGTGTTAATCGGTCATCGGCAGAGACAACATGGGCTCGCACAAGTGTTAAGTGTTTCTCAGCTCTATGGAAGAAAAGTAAAACCTACTAACGAACGATTTGGACTATTAGAAAACTTGGACAACTTAATTACAAATGATTGTGTAATGTGTTTTTTTCTTTAAAAAAAAAAAAAAAATAAGGACTGTTCGGTTATTATCGGCTCTGTAGTTCGGCTGTCCTCGGGGTGTTTTGTATAATAGGCTAAATAGATTTTTCTTAAAGAAGGAAAATGGAAATTAAATTGTAATTGCTTACCAAAAACCTTACACAGGTAAGTGACTCATAAATCAATATACTGTATTAAATGTCCAATATACTTGATCGATAAATGAAGATAAGAAGGAACCATAGATTAAGTTTTAGTTTATTGTTTACCAAAAAACTTACATAAGTATCTGTCTAAAAAAAAAAAATAAATAAATATATTATAATTAGAAATTATATTGCAAACATTGTGCATACATAGAGGTTAATAAACTTCTGTACGAATGGAAAAATACAGGTTAATAAACCCTGGCCTGGGGTTCGTGGGGCGGAGCCTTTCTTTAGGTGTCTGTGTATATATTTTATATATATATATAGAGAGAGAGAGAGAGAGAGAGGGAGGGAAACGATATGACGGAGAAGTATGTGGGTGAGGTATAAGGATCTAAAGAAAACTACAAAAGAATACGTACTATAGTTATTAGGTGTAAGAAGTAATAAATTAAAAAAAAAATAAAAACTTGTTTAAATTTTTATGATTATTTGAACAAAACTACTACAAAGCGAAACAACTACATGGAACATGCAACGCACGCACGGGCACTCCACAGTAAATTTATAGGCGAGATCTTTTCTACATATGAACTAAGTGGCCACTTTGGTCTAGTGGGTTGCATTACCGCCTTCTAACCCAAAAATTAAGGTTCGATTCCAGGTAAAACAACTTTTTTTATCTCATTTTATTTAATTATTTATAATTTATTTATATTTTTAATTTAATATATATTTTATTAATTATTTATAATTTATTTATATTTATAATTTAATATATAATTTATTTGTAATTTAATAGTCTTCGAATTGAATGATAATTAAAGCCATCGGATGACGTCATCTTTGAATTAAGCTCATTGATTTGGATGATGGCAGCGGCGTTCTTGCAACCCCCAAAAAAGACTTGGCTCCGTAGCCCTTGCGCCAGAACCGGTCTTTTTACCCTACTAGTATCGTCTGCATAAGTAGCCAGAACGGAGATATTGAATGTAGGTATGTCGTGTGTGTAAATTGTAAATAGGATGGGGCAAAGAACCGATCCCTGAGGGACCCGGCATTCATGTTTCGGCTAGTACTGAGGGTAGAATTTACTCTTACCTCAAATGTAAGTCCGCTTAGAAATGAAGCCAGTATTGCCTGTAAGTAAGGTGGTGCTTGGATATAGTCTAGTTTGTAGAGAAGTCCGGCGTGCTATACATGTCAAATGCGGAAGCAACATCCAATGAGGCGACTGTCGAGTACTGTTTCTGTTCAAATCCGTTCACTATTTGCTCTATTATTCGTTGTAATTGGTGGGTCGTTGAGTATGATCTTCCGAAGCCAAATTGGTGAGAAGGTATTGCTTTACGTTCTGTTAGGTGAGTCTGCAGTCGCGTCAGGATTAGCTTTTCAAAGGGTTTTGAAAGTGTGTTAAGAAGGCTTATTGGTCGGTAGCTGAAGGGAGCGTGTTTTGGTTTTCCAACTTTGTGGAAAACTATTACCACTGCGTTTTTCCAGCACTTGGGGAAGTAACCAATACGCAGGCAGCAGTTGTATAAATTCGTTAAGTACACTATTCCTTTGTCAGCCAGGTTTTTTAATAACTAAGTTTGGAAATAAGTCGTCTCCTGGTGTTCGTTTGTTAGGGAGAGACAGAATAGTCTGTTTGATTTCTTTTCTAGTATAGGATGTACTGCATGTATTGCAGTATGTTGTGCACGAGATAAGAAGTTATTGAGTAGGTGGTCAGTTTGTCATCTTACTCGTCTGGAAAGTAGTCTGTAAGTGGTCTACAAGCATTTCAGATTTTTCGTGGTCAGATAAGCCTGTTGAAGTCCATTGTTTAGAACAGGGAGCGGTGTGTACTGTTTTGTCATTTTTTTCGTTGCTTTCCAAAGGTCTGTGCTGTTAGACGTAAGTGTTTATAGGTATTCTTGGTATCTTTCAATTCTTAGTTGGTCCAGCGCCCATTTAGCTTGTCACGTCAGTCGGTTATAGAGTGTTTTGTGTTCTGGATTCCTGGTGCGTTGCCAAATTCGTCCTTGTCTATTTTTGTCATGGATCAGTTTCAGTATGTCTCTGGGATGTAGATACGTGAGTATCGTCTCTGTTTGTTATTTGGGTGGTATGTTGCGTTGTTTACGCACTGGTAGATTGTGTCTACAAGCTGCCCGATGGCTGAGTTAATATGTTCTGTTGTCGTCAAATTTGGGTCAATTTTGATCTTGTCGTCCAGTCCGTTTCTAAAATTACCCCAGTCAAGTTTACCTGTGATCAACCTTGGGAGAGGCGGCTCACCGTAGAAGTTTTCTTGTAGCGTAGTTAGAACGGGGAGATGGTCTGAATCAAGGTCCACTTAAACAGTGTGGTACAATGGAGTGTTAAAGTTTCGTGTAAGGAAATGTCTAGAATGTCTGGGGAGTAATTTCTTTGGGTAGGAAAGAAGGTCGGTGAGTCAAGTGCATTTACTAAGATCGCGAGGACACTTGTAAAGTCCAGTAGTCTTCGCCGTTGGCATTGGTAGTTCTGCATCACCAGATCTTGTTTGCTGTTGAGGTACCCGCGCAGCATTGTAGGATTGGTTGAAAATATGTCCTGAAGGTCTTCTTTCTTGAGATGAAGGCTTGGTTTTAGATAGGTGCAGAGGATGTGAAGCGGTGTTTGTGCAAGATAGAGGCACAAGCCGACACACTCGAGAGTTAGCAGTCTAAATGGGGGTAGTACGTTGTGTTTGAGAATGCGCTTGATGATAATAGCAACGCTGCCTGATGCATAATCCGTAGGTCTGTCTGCTCTGTGAACTTTATATCCTGAGATTTTAGGTTTGTCGTAGGTAGTTAAATGTGTTTCAGTCACGCAGGTGATATCAATCTGGTATTTTCTCAAGAATTCGTTGAAGGCTGAAGTTTTGGTCTTCAGGCCGTTTGCCATTATTGTTTTTGCAGCAGGTTCGTAAGTGAGATTGTGAGGAATGAGGCAATTTACGGAAGGAAGGGCTGAATTATTCGAAGGATAAGATTGTTGAGTGTCTGGGTGAGTGAATTATCTTTAACTGGTTCTGGACGTAGTTTTGTTTTTCACATTGACGCTCCGGTAGCTTCATCAATAACGGTTTCAGATTTTGGTAGAGGCGGCCATGACTCCGGAGTTTTATCAAATGGGGTTTTGTGTTTAGTTGATTGTTTTTCTTCCCTGGGAGGGCGTAATTAATTTTTCGGTGTAGGTGATGTCTATAACAGGCTGGATGGATGGTCTTCTCCACAGTTCACGCACTTCGGTATTTCCAAGGTTTTATGTGGACATTTTGAGAAATGGTGGGCACCTGCGCATTTGACACAATTAGGGTCTAAGTGGTAGAAGTGTTTTGTATGTCCAAATCTCTGGCAGTTGGTGCATTGCGGTATCTGCCGTGATTTGTGTCGTGGTTCGACTGTAATTACTGGTAGCAAAGCCTTTTTAATTGGAAAATTGTTTTTGCGGAGGAAGTATTCTCTATTTCCGCAACACAAAGGGGAGTCGGATGTTTGTCTCTGGTAAAGGCGGGTGACTTTTAGTACCTTGTAGCTTGTAGCGAGTTCCTCGACAATTTCTTGCTCGGTTAGTGAGTAAGGAACTCCTCGTAATATGACTGATAGACGCTTGGTAGATTCCTTAGGATTTAAAAAAGTGAAAAATTTGAGTTTTGCGTCTGTATAAAATTTAGTACCTGTTCGGAAGTCCTCAGATCAGATGTATTTAGTTGAATTTTGATTTTATTGCTACACTGTTTAATATGGAATTCAGATTTAGTCATATGTTTGATGTCTTTTGTAATTTCCTGGACATTAGCGGCGTCTTATAGAATTATTGAGGGCATTTTTATTTTTGATGTGTTTTGGTTAAATGTAATGTCTTCTTGATCATTTAGAGCTGCTAATACAGAGAATTTGTTTTTTAATTCTATTGTAATTTATATCGCTTAGCAACGGTGTGTTGGTTGTCATAGGATGAGGGAAGTATTTTCACTGGTTTTTCTCTTTATGTCAATTTGGCTATTATCTATTATCATTTTTGCTGGTGTCGTTAATCTATTGCTAATGTACTTACTATTTACATCCTGAAAGTCTGGTGTGGGTGTCTGTGGTGCTGATGTAGGTTCGCCGGTGTCATCCGCCCAGGAACTTGAGCCGCCAAAAGTTTTCATACAGTTGACTGTCTTATTCGTTCTTTGGTTGGTTTATCTGTTTTTTATCTTGATTTTTGGTTTAAAAACTGGTCTTTTTAATGAAAATATTTTGCTTAACATTTTTCGCTTATTCGCTCTTTTAATGCGCTACAGCTGATCCTATAAATATATAATGTAATATAAATATACAATGTTAAAGATATTTCTGTTGGACAAGGCTTTGTTTTTAATAAATGATTAAATTTTCATAAAATTAAATTTTCAAAATGGATGTAATAAAAAAGTAATCTGTTTATAACGAAATATTCGCATAGTTATATCAATGATAAAAATAAGCTAAAAAAAATCCCATGGCGCAACACACCCTATGATGGGCCCCAAGGCTTGCCAGGCGGCCGTTTAGTTCCGGCCTTCAGTACCTAAGGCGCTACTAACTGGAGCTTCCCATTTTATATGTAGTGGCGAGTGCGTAGCCACTAGACCAACGCATGAGAACAAAATAAGCTAAAGATTTATTATAATAATAATAATAATAAAAGGTCTTTATTGATTTACGTTTTTCCACCCATTGCAGCTTCAGGGAGGTAAAGAGATAGTAATCTGAATGTGCTAGATCAGGGGAATGCGCGGGATGGTTCAGGACATCCCATTTAAACGAGGCAAGCAGTTCCTTCGTGGCGTTGGCCGTGTGTGGTCTGGCATTGTCGTGCAGCAGGCAGACTCCCTTTGTCAGCATGCCTCTCTTTTTGTTCTGAATCGCCTTCCGCAATTTTTTTAGGGTCTCACAGTATCTTGCAGAGTTGATGGTCTCCCTTTGAGGCATATATTCAATTAAAATTATGCCTTGCCAGTCCCAAAACACGGATGCCATGTCTTTCTTGGTTGAAATTGTGGTTTTGACGCCACTGTTGAGACTGCCTTTTGGTTTCAGGTGTGTAGTGTGCAACCCAAGTTTCATCTCCAGTAATGATGGAGCGGAGAAATTCATCTCCATGGAGTTTGTAGCGTCTCAAAAACTCTTGCCCGGCCTCCACTCGATTCAACTTGGCGGGAGATTGGATTGACATTTTTCACGAAACGTATTGTCGCGTCGACAGTTCTCAACGTACTGACCTCGAACCGGTCTCGTTGCGGAGGGGAGGAATCAGGCACGACAGTGTAGCCAACATGTCGAAAACAAAATCCCTCCGGCCGTGAGAGCCTCAGTACACTTACTTACTGGACATGCCTCGTACAATTCACTAAACTGGATTGAGGGTCCAACTTTCTATATAAAGTATGTTGCTGACTATTTAGGGCTAAGAGCGTTTATTTATCAAATAGGACAGCTTTTATAAGCTTTTATTTTCTAGGACTGTACTCGTGTCAATTTTAAAACTAAGAAAGTCAGCGATTGAGATATTGTAACAACCACAAAGTTTTAACCAATCGTTATATAAAAACAACTTTCTTTCAATTATCTCGTTTATCAAAAATTTGGGATATCTATGAGGAGCCGGCATTGATAAACATCTTTTTAAATATTTTATATGCAACTTTACTGTATAGAGAAATGTGGGCAATACATTAGTGTCTAAGTATAGCACAAAGTCGGTGTATTAAGCTAAAGATTTATATTTGTTATAATGAATGATAGAGACGAAATTTTCTCTAAATTATTCAGTAACCAGGTCAGTCAATGTTATAATTGTTTCTTCTATAATTTATCGGCAATTGAAAATATGCTATTTGTCCGCTGTTTGTCCCTTTAAAACCCTTTAAACCGGACCTGGTTTAAAACTGACTTTCTCTTCAATAAAACTTACTTGTTATACAGTAGAAACAATAAGTTATAGTAAACAATTGGTCTCTGAATTTGATAAATTAATTATCATTTTTTATCTGGTGTGAAACACTCACACGACTTTCTCTTACTGCGAAATGGCAACTTTTCTTCACACTTACAAAATTCTTATTAGTGTTTAAACCCGTCAGCATTTTTATGGAGAAAAATAAAATAAAAAAAAACTGAACAACCTATTCAGTTTTAAAAGTCGCACTTTCGCTCAACTGAATTTTTTTCAAACTAGGTTTTCTTCGACACACATATTTAATTCTAGTTAATATAATTTAGATGATAGAATTGTGTAATAACTGAAATTGCACTTTATAGGAAATCATAACCCCTCCCCATCCTAAAAGTGCCCTTAAATGAATTTTCCTGTAAAAATAAATATATATAGCTCTTTGTTTGTGTAATAGATACGTATAACAAGTTTGAATAAAATCGCTGGAGTCATTTATTAAAAAAATCAGAAAAAACTGAAAAGAAAAAAAAACATTAAGTAAAGTGGGCACTTCCGGAGAATGGGTTATGCCCGAAATCTTCGTGTGTAATTTACATTAATAGGAAAGAGCATATATGAAACTATGGTAAAAATCGTAACAATTCCTCTTAAAACAGTCACTGAAAGTTATAAGAATAATTCTTCATAATTTAATCTTGGAAACTTTTACTTTAGTTTAAATCTATAAGTGTACATTTCAAATTGATTGAATAAGTATTTTTTTTCAACAATTTGGATTCGTCTTTTTTCTCAAATATTGAGAAAAAAAATAATATGGAGAACTATATATCACGAGACACTCTTGTCTTTTTAGATGTCTAGCATTGTTGTCGAAGAAAAATGTTTATGACTGGAGGGGGACGAATGTATTTCTTAATGTAATTTCTTAAATCAGACTTTGAATTCTTTGCGCAGGATGAGTCTCGCAGAGTTGATGTCTGATTGAACTTTAAATTAATGATATCTGGATTCCAATAAGCTGAATCTCAAGGACACAGCTGAATACACATTGAATATGTTACATCGGCTCTCTAATCTTGTATAAAGCGTAATTGGACCAATATCGTGAACAAATTGGTAACCCTAGTTGTGAGCGACTGAAAGTTCGGTGATCTGTATCTTCACTGATTTAAGAAGCTACTTTTGGATCCGCTTTTTATTCTTCTTTTTTTTTTTTTTTTTCAATTTAAATTGTGTTATAATGTTATTTCAGAGAAAATTACAAAATTTGCGTTGATTTTGCATTAACAAAATTAAATAAATATAAAAATGTACAATTTTTTATTTATTTATTTATTTTAGGCGCGTCAACATCTATGGGCATTATCGCCAGGAGCCTTTATAATGTTTGGCAAGGGCTTCCGGACAGTGTTCTCTCGCTACAGACAACACTCTTCATCACCGTAAAGGTGAGCTATAGTGGCTCCTAGGAAGAAAAAAATCTAAGGAGTAAGCACCTGGCGTCCTCTGCGTGGGAGTCCAACACACTAACCTCTGAGCTATAATCCCTTCCCTAATTAATATACAATGTTCGTGACCTATTTGTTTTGTTTAAAATATATATGTATATATGCTCCTTTCATTCATAGTTTGTGATATTTTTGTATGATTTATGTTAACGCTGAAAGAATAATAATACAAATTTAAATCAGTGGGCGATTCTCATTCATTCCAAGGTTGTTTCCATTTTTTTGTATTATTCATTTTGTTATAAAGTCCTATTTATATTTCTGAAGATTGCGATTCATAATTTTATAGTTATCAAATATAATTTTAATAATAATAATAATAATAATAAAAATAATAATAATAATAATCATAATACTAATAATAAACTATATAATAATTTAATAATAATAATAATAATATAATAATAATAAGATAATAAGTTAAAATAATAATATAATAATAATAATAAAATAATTAATAATATAATAATAATAGGATAATAATTATAATAAAATAATAATAATACTACTACTAATAATGATAAGAATAACTAATCAATAATAAATAATATAATAATACTAATAATAATAAATTAATAATGTATAATATATAATCATACTAATAATAAATATACTAATAATAATAATAATATAATATAATAAAATAATATAATAATAATATAATAATACTAATAATAATACTAATATAATAATAATAATAATAATAATGATAATGAATAATATCATAATAATACTAATAATAATCAATAATAATAATAATAATAATACGAATATAATAATAATATACTAATAATAATAATAATAATAATATAATAATAATAATAGAATAAAATAATTATAATATAAGAATAATAAATAATAATAATAATAATTTTGTTAATAATATAATCAATAATAAGACTAAAGTGAATAATAATACATAATTAGATAATAATAATAATAATAATAATTAAATACTTAATATAATCAATAATAATAATAATTAATAATATAATAATAATAATAATAATATATATCCTAATAATAAATAATAATAATAATAATAATAATCCGTATTACTTATAATTAATAATAATCTAATCTAAGCAATAATATATCATATATAATAATATAATAATCATAATATATAATAATAATAATATAATATACTCATAATAATAATAATAATATATATATCATAATAATAATAATATAATCATACAAATAATTAAATAATAATAATAATAATAATAATAATAATACTAATCATAATAATATAATTTTTATTTTTTTTTTTTTTTTTTTTTTTTTTTTTGAGAGGAGGAAAAAATGCCTGCGCACCTTCCGACTGCATCGGGTGTGTGGGGCCTGCCCCCACTAAAAAAACCCCCTCATCAAACGGGCGTAGTCTCCGACCCGGAACCGCCTCACGGCATTACTTCGGGTGGACGCCCCATAACTTCTTCTCATCTACCTGCCCTACACCATGCCTTTCCAAATCTCTTCTTTTCTTTATTAAAATTGTATGTACCGTATTCGTGATATGGTTCCAATTATTATCCTCCATTAACATCTTTTCTGATAAATTATCTGGGGAGAGCTGTCCAACGGTCTCGTGGAGGTTTGCTCTGCTTTCTCTCCATTTAACGCATTCAAAAAAAAGTATGGAAAGCATCATCGGTTGTTGAATCACCGTATATGCAAGCTCCGGAGTTCCTTTTGCCTATACGTTGGAGATAGGCAGCAAAATACCCATGTCCAGAGAGGAGCTGGGTCAAATAAAAATCTACTTCGCCATGCTTCCTTGAGGCCCAGATGACAGGATCAGGAATGATTCTGGCGTTCCATCTGCCACGGTTTTCATCTCTCCATCGCGTCCTCCATGCTTCATTGAGCCAAACAGCAGCCTGCTTCTTGGCCTCGGAGCCTTCCAGGTCTCGCTGGTAAATATACCTGATCTGCCTTGCTCTTGCCATCAAGTCTATCGGCACAACTCCTGCAATTACCTTAGCCGCTACCCCTGAGACCGTTCGGTACGCATTGGTAATCCTTAGGGCTCCACGCCTCTGAACTCTGAGCAATATTTTCTGTACCTGGCGATTTCCATCTTCTCGGCCCAAATCTCACAGCCGTACAACATAATTGAATTCACTGTGGACATCAGCAGTCTTCTTTTGGTCGAGCAGGGCCCCCTGACGTTACTCATAACTCTGCTCAACGCGGCAACTGTCCTTTCAGCTTTTGATGCTACGGTTTTGAGATGTTCTCTGAACGAAAGCCTTGAGTCAAGATGAAGACCTAAATATTTAACCGTTTTCTTGGTACTGATAACTAATGAATCGACCACCGTCGGTATCTCTATCTCTATATGTCTTCTCGTGACAAGCAAAATCTCCGTCTTTTCCGTAGCAACTTCTAGGCCATGTTCGTCTAACCAACCTTTTATTCGCCGCATCACCTGGTTCAGTCTAAGTTGCGCTATGTCGATATCCCTTGCTGAAATTACAGCAATAATATCATCAGCATAACCTACTAAGTGCGTGCCGAGTGGCATTTCCATTCGAAGTATACCATCGTACATAGCATTCCATAGCTCCGGGCCCAATACAGATCCTTGCGCAACACCACCTGTGATCTCTAACTGCCATCGACCGTCACTAGACTCACCTATAAGCTTTCTCTTCCAGAGATAGCTGTCTATTAGCCTAAGAAGGTATTTTGGTATTCGGAATTCTCTTTCCAGAGCCTTTAGCATGTCAGGCCACCTCGCCGAGTTAAAAGCATTCCTCACGTCGAGGGTCGCTAGTAATACAATCGGCCTTGGATGTTGTCCACTTTGGGTAATCGCGCGGGCGGCACTCACTACCTCTTCAATCGCGTTTATTGTAGACTGGCCTCTTCTAAATCCATGTTGATGTTCAGAGAGGTCGCCAGCACTCCTAATCGCGTCGCATAATCGGGGTTTGATCATTCTTTCCAAAAGCTTGCCGGCTGTATCTAAAAGGCACAGTGGCCTATATGAAGAGGGTGATTTCATATCTCCCTTTCCTTTGCTTATTAGCACCAAGGTTTGTGTCTTCCAAGCCTTCGGGAACGTACCTTTCAATAGACATCGGTTGTACACCCTCAGCATCATCTGGGGACAAACATTAGCCGCCAGTTTAAGAATCTCGGCAGGAATTCCGTCTGGTCCAGGTGCTTTATTATTCTTCAGTAAACCCACAGCATTAATCATTTCTTCTGAAGTAAACAGGGGTACAGACTGCGTGGGGTGCACTTCTTGCAAGCGGGATCTCCCAGGTCGAGTCGGAAACAGTTTAGTGACAATATCCTTCGTCTGACTAGCGCCCAATTTTGGGGTCGGCTTCTGATTACCAAATTTGCGCATTGCAATTTTGTATCCCCTACCCCAAGGATCCAAGTCAATCTCTCTGCATAATTCCTCCCATTTGAGACGCTTACTAATTGTAATGGCGTGTTTTAGTTCTCTTCTGGAGGCTTTATAATCGTTCAGCTCTGGTATAGTGCAACCACTGTTTCTTCTTCTACCTCTGGTTACCCTTCGTCTTATCCTGAAACATATACGCCTTATCGAGCAATTTCGTCTGTCCACCAGTATGCTGGTGCTCTATTACCTCGAAACCCAGTTTTCCTTGGCATTGCCGCATCGCAGGCTCTCTGAATACCAAGTATCATAGTGTCCGCGAGACTTTCGGCAGATCCATGATTCTCATCTTGGCACGTTGTATCATGCTCCAGCATCAATGTAAAAGCTGCTACATCTAATTTTGCCAGGTTCCACCGTAGCTTTTTTGATCCTATCGTAAATTATTATCCCTATCAGATCCGGAGCTTGATAAAAATTCAAAAAAGAGATACTGATGATCGCTTCCTGTATATTCATTCAAAACACTCCAGTCTTTTATTCGGCACATCTTATTTTCAGATACCAGAGTAATATCTGGAATAGATCCTTTCTGTCCAGGTCTTCTAAACCTTGGGGTATTACCAATGTTTGCCACCTTCAGCCTCTGTCTCGCCATCATATCCAAAATATATCTACCTCTGCTATCCAGATTAGGCATCCCCCAATTCGGGGCTCTGGTATTAAAATCTCCTGCGACTACCACATGTCCTTTCCACGATTGGATCGTGTCTTCCAGTTCGTCAATCTTAACCCGAAATTTTAGATACCTTCGCTTGGAGTGTAATAACAGCTAACAAAATAGGTATTATCACATTTGATCCAAACAAAGCCTCGTCCTATTCCCGAGTCTTCTATAAATACCTTCCTGGTGTCAGGTACCCAGATAGCTGCTGTATGCAGAGTATCTGTATACCAAGTTGGACTGTCGCGGTCTTTGTATTGCTCACTGATAATGAATAAATCAATCTCCCTTTCTACGCTAATTTGATCTAATAGCGCATCCGCCACAAAGCTCCTATGCATATTTCCCTGCAGCACCCTCATTCCTCTTTAGTTTTCCGGGCATTCTCCAACGCTTTTCGAAAAATAGCACAGTTTCTGGAACCAGCAGCGTGCTTCAAAAATTCCTTGTCTCTTCCATAGCCTTCACAAAGGAAACATTTTGGTTCCGACTTACACTCTTTCTTAAAATGACCGATCTCTCCACAGTGAACGCATATTCCCTCTGATCGCCTATTTGAGCCCTTGCACTCGTTCTGCCGGTGTCCATAATCAAAGCATGTATAACACCTCACAACTACTGTTCTTTTCCTCACTCTACAATTTATCCAGCCAATTCTAATTCTGCTCTTCATTAGAAGCTCCTCTGCCTTATGTTCATTAATGGTTACAATCGCTGTCCTCTGCTCTCTTAAATGTAAGAGCTAATGAGCTTTGGTAACAAAGACCCACGCGTCCTTCACAGTATCACCTAAGTTTCTAATCATAGCTACTCGCACTTCATCTTCATTAGTATAGCTATCTAGGTCCCTAATTTCTAGGGTCACCTTTGGTTCTAAATCCCTAATGATGGCTTCTTCACCCAATGCAGTTTTCAAGGCTTCCTTAAGAACAACTTTGTTCTTAGTTTCTGGACCTAATTCTAATAAGACCTCACCAGCTCTTGTTTGTCTGATTGCTCCCTTGTTTACTTCCACTCCTGAGTCTTCCGGGTTTATTCTCTTACGGATCTCACCTAAGACCTCAGCATATGTTCTATTCCCAACAGGCTTTATGGCAAGGGCTTCCGGTCTTGGGGGTCTCTTCCTTTTTTTGTTCCGTATTTTCTCTTTCCTTGACATCCTCTTTGCCATAGGAGAGTCTTTTCCCACTTCTGGGGCTATGTCTATCTTTCTTTTTGCCTCTGGTATCCTCCTACTATCTCTACTTATTTCTCTATTCCTCTCCCTGAATTCCTTCCTACGACTTTTCCTTCTACAGGTTCTGCACACCTTTTTCCAACTAAGTTCATCTTCGTCCCTACCTACCTCAGACTCCTCGACTAAAGGTAGTTGTTCCACCTCAGGTGTTGGAAGCTGAGCTTTCCCGCCAGTAGTGTCTTCATGAGCTGATAATACTCTATCGTCAATCTTTTTGATATGCTTATCTTTCTCACTTATTTTTTCTTTTTCTTCTCCTTTTATTTTCTCTTCTCCATCACCTTTCCCTTTTGAATGAGCTTTTCTCCCATCCTTTGGTCTAGCTCTTTCAGTTTCTTTTAGATCAGGAGTCTGTGTGGCACGAGACTGACCCAGTTTCTGCTGCGGTTTCCGTTCCAAACTTTTCCATTCCTTTCTATTCTTTTCCATGGCCTCCAAGGCGTCCTCCAATTCTATTAAACCTTTTTTAATGTCTACGCTTATATTCTTCTGTCTCGTAGAAGCAGCTATCATCTTCTTCAGCGCGTTTTTGCATCTGATAATGTGGTGCTCTTCTTGGTGTCGGTATCTTGCGATTTTATCCGATATCGGGCTATTCTTTCGTTCTTCGTGAACTGAAGCGCTTTCCTCTCCTCTACCTGCCTCGTCATCACGTTTTACTGAAGGAGGTGTCCTTAATATTTTGGTCCTCCTCATAAAGGGACTCTCCTCTTGCTCTACCCTTGTAGCATTAGATGCTGCAGGAGCCAAGTGGCCCACCCCTACAGCACTGCAGTAGCTGGCTAACGACGCCCCGGAGCCTGCTTTCGCACTCCCGTCGGCCGCCGGTACTGGGTACTTCCCCCCTGCACCGTAAGTAATCTTGAATTATCTTCCATCTATCATCGTCGGTGGTTTTTGTTAGGGTGACCTTCCCTTAGCCTTTTATACCTACGGCCAGGTATAAGGAACCAGAGCTAAGAAAGGAGTTAAGATAGGAAAGCTTGGATAGGGTGGGATAAGGAAGGTAATGGGAAGGTAAAGAGGGGATATCGGGTGAGGTCAACGGACAGTTGCTCCTTTAGTCGCCTCTTACGACAAGCGGAAGACACTGGGATCCTATTCTATCCCCCGAACCCCAGGGGTGTGTTTATAGACAATGGCATTACATAGTTTTCTTTTATTATCATCATTATCATTAATCAATGGATTTATTTATAATGTTTTTATTGCATACTATGACTTCTGTTTTGTTATGTATATTAAATTTATCGATTTAATAATTTGCTTTTTATTGTATGGCTTATATTATTATTGTATTAGTCACTCTTTTTGTTAGCTTTTACCTTTCTCTTTTTATACAAATATTACAGATTTTCTGACTGCCATCTCCTCTAGTATAAACATTGTTTAAACAAATAAAATTATATCTGTATATCTGCAAGAAATGATTTTCTTAATAATTTACGTATTTATTATTTGCAATATTTTGTTCAACTACATTGAATATAGAAAATTTGTCGACATTCATTGGTTTGAACTCATAAAAGACATCGAATGAGAATTTGTTAAAAAAATGGAAATACTCTGATAGAAAGAGAGAAAAAATGATTTAAAAGAAGTGAACGAAATCATATTATGGTGTAAGAACTGAAGATAATGTTGATTTTTTTCAATTGGAAATCATTAACTACTGTCGTCACCCAGATTGAATGTTAGCATTTTCATTAAAAACAGCATTTATAATTGTTTCTATTTTTGGACATTGAAAATCAAATGAAGGAAAACGTTAAATGAAAATTGAAAGTTTTGAACTTATTTATTGAACAAGTAATAAGTGGTACATGGAAGTCCCACAGCTACTATGGGACTGTTAAGAGTATTAGTGGTGGCTTAGCAAGATTTCATTGTGCTAGTCGACAGACTCCTCTGTTTATCAACGCATCCAGGGTGGGTGGACGGGCTCACTCCAACTAACAATCAGAGGTCCCTGGAATAGGCCAGTTTTGCTAACAACTTTACTAAGTATTGAACAAATTTGTTTATAATACCTATCAATTTATTGACGATGTTTCTGACGTTATCAATTTGTTAAATTGCCAAATTATACCTATTTGTCATACATCTGAGATAATTCAGAGGACAATGAAGACGTTGTTATGGTTGAAGATTAGAGAATTATTATATGGTAAAGTATCGGAGAATTGTTTTGTAATTCTGTGATATATTAAGGTCTGTGTTTAATTGAAGTTTTGAAACTAAATAGTAACGATGTATAAATAATATGGCATGGAAATCTTAGTTTGAACTCTGTATCTATACATTGAAGGAAAATGCAGAATCTCCAAACTTCACACCCAGCATCAATAACAATCTCGTAATAATGTTTAAGTAAATTACGATCTTTAATCGAGGTTTACGTTTTATTTTTCGACTAGTGATAATCATAGCTGTGGCATTCTGTTATTTAATGTTTCTCTTTCAAGTATAGTATGTTGAAGTTCTTCATGTGTCAGCGATCTAAGTGAAGTCCAAGTTAGTGAGCCATAGTTTCTTTTGGAAACAGTATTCAATTAATGTTCACTCTGAACATGTGTGTTTATATAGAGTAAATATCTACTGTGTATACTTTTTGTCTGTTGATTGTTGAGTCGCCATTGACTGCTAAATAGAGTCAAGATGTCTTTCTAAGTTAACAGCTGATGGTATAAGAAATCTTAACTTAAGATGATGATAGTGAAATATCGCATTGGAGTGCCACGTAACCAAAGTTTTGATGTAAATGTAGTTTATGTGTGAATTCGGAAATAAAATGTAAATGCAATTAACGCCATTGCGGGATCCCACTCTTGATGGAGTAGCTATGTAGTACACGTTATGTTCATTCTCACCAGAAATATCTGTCAGTTAATAATACTAAAGAATTAAGTAAAAAGTAAAACAGAGTACGACTAAAGGCCCGCCCAAACCAATGCCAGAATAACACACTTTATCGAGACACTCTAAGAATGCTACAGATCAAAATTTTCCTTTTTCTAGTAATAGAAAGTAGTTCTGACTACTTCGTCTAGGTTTTCAGAAAGTCGAAATTGGTTTGGAAATATTCGAGAGTTCAAAATTTTTTAAGTAATTTTTCAAAAATAGTTTGTCGACTGATTAGAGTTGTATAGGATAATGATATAGGGAGATTGTTGAAAATGTGGGTGGGTCCGCAGTGCTGGATAACATCTGGTATTTTATCCGTCTTAGCATGTATATTGATTTTCTTCCTGACCGGTTTCGGATTTTCATCCATCGACAGAGCTAATTCACCAAGTTCGTGTAAAGGGTTCACTTCAACGTAATCTTTCTGTTACACTCACACTTGTTGGTTGTATATATGTGGGGAGCTTCCCTTACCCTAATTTTATAACCTCCCCTTATAAGCTTATAACCTCCCCATATATATATATATACACCAACAAACCAACAACCGTGAGGGTAACAGAAACATTACGTTGAAGTGAACTCTCTACACGAACTTGGTGAATTTGCTCTGACGATAAATGAAAATCCGAAACTGGTCAGGAACAAAATCAATATGCATGCTACGACGGATAAAATACCAGGGAGATATTTGAATTTCCCAAATTTTTTGAAACAGTGGGTGTACAATTATAGCGAATTTTCTGCAATTAGTATATAAACAAGACCTAGCGACTAGAAATATTATTTTATTATCTATAACATGACTGTATTGTGTATTCCTAAAGGCTTGTGAGGTTGACAGTTCAAATTTTTGGAGAAGAAAACCTGGGGCTTTCAAGTTTTATTCAAAAATATCTCTCTATAATCCTAAATTTAATTGATCAGACAAGGCTAGAAAGAGTATTCTAATTTTGGGTGCCAGAATAGACCTATAAGGGGGCATAATGGCGTAGCTTGAAGCTAACACTCTAAATTATCCGATTTGAACTTGAAAGTCTAGTAACAGATATTGGGTAAAGAAGGTATCACCACCACTTACCGAAAGTTTTAGCAGTACAGCACATTTCAATTCCCTCATAAAACGCTCAAGTAAGCTCGACATATATGAAGCGTGCTACTTTTTAGATAACAAAATGGATATACAATATATGAAAGGCAGTGATACTGTGACCACTCGTTTCTGGAAGAAATCCATTATAAATGGCCAGATTACTATTTCCTTTTCACGGATGGATCGAAACTTAACGGTAAAAGTGGTTCTACGTTTTATGATCCGCAGAAGAAAATTGGGAGTATGTTTTCTCTGCCAGAAATTGCTTGTGTCTATACATGCGAACTTCAGGCAATTTTAGAAGCCATGAAATATCTCTGTTCTTTAAAAACTAGAAGGGCAATTATCTTTTCGGATAGTCAGAGTGCCCTCAGCAAGTTGGACCACCTCATCATAAAAAACAGCTTCAACTATATTACTGTGGAAATGTATAGGATATGGAAGGAATTATCTGTAAAAGGAACCAATGTTAAACTGGTCTGGATTAAAGCTCATATTGGGATAGCAGGGAATGAAAGGGTCGATGCTTTGGCCAAAAGAGCTACGGAGGAGGGAGAGGAACTTGCTATATTATTACTGTCTTCAGACGTTCTGCCACTCATTAAGAACAGTGTTATGATGGAATGGCAGAATAAGTATTTTAATGGCACCAAGGGACGATTCTATAAGAAGATTAATCCAAGTGTTAGAAACAGACCGTGGTATGCATATGCTGAAATTAAGAAAAATTTCTGTAGAACTATTTGCAGATTACGTACAAATCATGGCATCTGCAAGCAGTATTTGGTGAAAATAAATGCCGAAACGACCGCTATATGCGAGGTTTGTGGAGAAATCGAAGACCTCGAACATATTATTATGAGTTGTTCTTTATATATAACAAAAAGACAGGCTATGTTAACAGAGATAAGTCGTCTGCTAATTAACCCTTTCAGCTATAGCACAATGTTAATGAGTAATAACGTGGAAGTATATAAAGCAATTTTTAAATATGTGGCTGAGATAAACGTTAAAATATAGTTGTTATACATCTTTAATCATCTCCGTGGATTATAAAACCTTGTAAATTAAAATTATTTCATTATAAGTTTTAGGTTAGGTTGAAGGGATGGTAGGAATACCGAGTACTCCACCCAAATATAAGTGTGTACAAGGTTGCCTATAGGTGTATAAGTTAGCATTGGTATGAATGTATTTATTAGGATGTGTGTACCGATAGGTGTGCGTACAAGTTTGCCTGAGTGTGCACAAGTTGTGTATTCTGACTGTAGTATGAATGTATGTGTGTATTTATTAGCGAGAATGAGATAGGCTAAGGCACATTTGCAAAGGATAAAGTAAAGGGTGTTTATATTTTCCTTGTGGAGGTTTATGCTTTTAATAAGTATTAAATGTGTCTTTAGTACAACTCAATGGCTATGGCTCCATCAGCTAATGCCAGGAAAAAAAAAGTAGTCAACATCCCACAGGATCTAATCTAATTTATGATGTATTGGAAACCAATCAACTACATATTAAATATAACATTTTTAACAATGCTATGTTAAGGGTTGAATCTTCTTGAAATCACAAAAGTCAGCCTATCTAAATTTTGGTTCACTTCGCTCATCAATCCCCACACTTCCGTTCAATTGTGCTCTAGAATTCTTGGAAAACCGAAAAGATCAGACTTACTTTCAAGGAGCATAGCCAAAACTAGATTATAACAACATTTGAATTAGATTGCTCTGGAAGTATTGAAGCTTTTATGGTATAGTTTTGTCTTTTCTCAAAAATGATACCATGGGATCGAGAGCCTAGCCCGTAATAGCTCAATAGTTGCAATTAGGTATCGTGATCATTGATAACTTGCAAGATAATGCATTATTTCCCACTAGGTTTCTTCTTTCTCATATTATCACCTCTTTCATTAACATTTCTAAACTAGAGCATGTAAATGACAAAGGAAGTGCGTAATTTTATGTAGATAGTACCTAATTAATTATCGAACAAATGGAAATAAACGTATTAATAAAATTTAGAACACTTTTATAATATGTTGTTAATCGGCTAGAATTTTTACACTATCCTGCACAGTTGAAATTTAAACAGACAGTAAAAGAACATCGGTCTATTTACGACTGCATTGTCCAACACAATACAGGAAGCTGGCCCAGATTAAATGTTACTTGAAACCACTTTTTCCAATTTAGTTTTCCTTCTTATTTCTTTTTTTTTTTTTTCTTTTTAATTGAACACCAGCTATTCTTAGAATGCAGTTTCTTATTAACAAGAAATACCTAGACAATGCACTCTTCCATTGTGTACAAACTTAATTAAATAGGCTTCTTGTTTGCCTACTTAAGATGGAATTTAATTAAATTGCAGAAATAAAACTACAAATCTGAAATTGTTATTGACAATCTTAAAAATGGAATTTGCTTCAGAAATATTATTTATTAAAGCGGATTGTTGCAATAATTTGCAAAGTATTTTATCACAATTCTATTAGCGAAATAATATTAATTAGAATTATATATATTGTTGAAATTCCAAGTTTGAAGAAAATCAGAAGACTGGAAGTGCGTTTATATTGAAAAGTATTTTTCAAATGTTCTGCTATTTTTTGTAAAACGGTTCCAACGATTTTCTTTAAACTTGTTACATATCAACTACATATACAAGGGTCTAAATTTTTATTTGAAACATTTCTCCGGGAAAATGCGTTTAAGGGCACTTTTGGGGAAGGGATGAGGTTAGGTTGTCCTCTAAAGTGCTATTTCAGTTTATTACACAATTCTATGATGTAAATAATATTAAGTAGAATTAAATATGTTGCCAAAATTCTGAGTTGGAAAAACATCGGTTGACCGGAAGTGCATTTTTACTGAACATTTTTTTTTCAGTCTTTTTTGCGATTTTCTCAAAAATAGCTTTAACTATTTTCTTTAAACTTAGCGTATCAACTACATAATATATAAAGAGTTACAATTTTGATTCGAAACATTATTCCGAGAAAATTCATTTATGGGGGCTTTTGAGGAGGAGGGGGAATGCTTTTTATTTATTTTGCTATTCTATCATCTGAACAATAATTATTAGAATTAAATATGTTGACAAAATTCGGAGTTTAAAGAAAATCAGTTTACAGGAAGTGCGTTTTTAGAGTTAAACAGTTTTTTCAGTTTTGAAACTACTTTTACTTTTTACTTTCTCCTATTGCTTTAAATACACGTACTCAGGTCTCCTAAGTTCGAAAACATTTTCAGATCCCCTGAGTTAGAAAAGTGGTTTTTAAAAAATGGTCTATGAATGTGTGAACGGCACAATTCAAAAAAAAAAAAATTACCGAAAGTTGAAACTTGACATTCCGTTTAGGTATCACAAAGGAATCTGACAGGATGTTACTTGCCAAAATTACTTAACCGGAAGCTTCATTTTACGCGCAGTAGAAAGGATTATCTAAAAATGTATATAATTAACTAATTTCTAGCGTCTAGTAAAAAATGTATTAATTAGAAATTATTTCAAACAATGGTATAATAATCCAGCTGTGCTGCCCTTAGATTTTTTTCTTCCTAGAAACCTCTACTGCTCACTGTCCGGTGATAAGACACTATTGTCTGTCCAGAGGCCGGCAATGCCCTGAGCGTAATAGCAACTCACAATGTAGAAGTGAAGTTGTCAAATGTGGGCTTGTAATTTAGGCCAATCAGAAATATAGAATTATTATGTTGACCACGCCCACATTTGGCTAATTATTTATAGCTAATTATTTCTATGAAAAATCTAGTTTAGAATTTTTTTTTACTAATTTTTCCTCCGTAGGTTTTTTATAAATTATCAAATTATGCTATAGAAGTTTTTCATGAAAAATGCAAAATATCGAAGTTATTTCTTACATATGATGTTTAGTTTTTTTATATAATTAATGTGAGCTACAAAGAAAATATTCAAAATTTTCATTCCATTGTTAAAAGAGAAAGCAAAAGAGAATTAGTCAGAAATGATCGGCCATTTTGTATTTGGCCGTTTATACTACTGGGACAAAATAAAAGTGATATTAAACACCCATAAAAAATTTCTTAAAATTATTCATAATATTTAGTTTAAAAAACTTTTCTTTAATCTAGAATTTGTAGCTGTTCATTATATTGTCCTTCATTTTTACTTTGTCCTCCCCTAGTAAGAGGAAGCATTGTAATCGTGTCAAATTTTCGATATCGAGTTTTCACCGGAAATATCCGTTTTGAGGACCCCTGAGTCAAAAAAAGTGATTTTTAGCAAAAGGTCTGTGTGTGTGTGTGTGTGTGTGTGTGTATGTATGTATGTGAACAGCATAGCTCAAAAACGAAAAACCGTTGAAAGTTGAAACTTGATATTCCGTTTAGGTATCTCTATGGGATCTGACATTACGTTACCTGTCAAAATTTCTCAACCCGGAAGTACCACTTTACAAGTTGAATTTTTTACTTTTTTTGAGATTTTCTCAAAAATAGCTCGGACGATTTTCTTGAAATTTCTTATATAAACTAAACGTGCAATGATCTACAACTTTTATTAAAAACATTTCTCTGGGAAAATTCATTTAAGGGCACTTCTAAGGGAGGGGTGGGGTTATGTTTTTCTCTAAACTGTTATCATAGTTGGTTATACAATTCTATTACCCCAAAAAACTTAATTAGAAATAAATAGATGGCAAAAATTCCAAGTTTTAAGAAAATTAGTAAACGAAGTGCTCTTTACTGAACAGTTTTTTTTTCAGTTTTCGACGAATTTCATTAAATTTGGTACACTAACTATAAAATTTGTCAATTATAATTTTGAGAACAGGAGTAAGAGAAAGTTGTAGGAGTGTTTCACACCAGATTTTTGTATATAATTAATGTGAGCTATAACGAAAATATTCAACTTTTTTATTCCATTGTTAAAAGAGAAATTAAAAATGAATTAGGCAGAAATTCCGCCATTTTGTATTTGGCCGTTTATACTAATGGGACAAAATAAAATTGATGTTAAACACCCATAAAAATTTCTCACAATTATTCATAATATTTAGTTTAAAAAACTTTTCTTTGACCTGGAATTCGTAGCTGTTCATTATATTGTTCTTCATTTTTTTAATGTATTGGCATAGTCCACTTATTGAAAGATTTGTTCAAAAAATTACTGGCTGTGTAACTATGTAAATTGGCGTAAGAGAAAGTCTTGTGAGTGTTTCACAACGGTTTTTTTTTTTCTCTTTGAACTTGTTACAACAAGATCGATTTTAATATTAAACGTACATCGTCACTAGTATTATAAAGTGCTTTTTATCGTTTATAATAGTTTCCAAAAGAAAGTCTAATTCAATTGTAAGTTACAGCTTCTTGAAAATTGTCTTGGAATGGAAATTTTTGTTTTTTCTTATTAAATTGTTTCAGATTGCACATAAAATTGTTTCTACATTAAAACTTCTGTTGTTGACGACAAAAAACTTTTTTAAGAAATTCATTTTTCTCCTTGAAAATAATTTTTACACAGCTATTCTTCACTTAATATATTTGTGTTGAAAATAACAATAAATTAAAGTCTTTATCATAATAAATTATCATAGGAAAAGAATCCAATAAATTTTTTTTTTTTATAAATCTGTTGAAATGAGTTTTTATATTATAGGATTTTTACACATATAATAAATTATTATCTAATCTAATTTGTGTCTCCATACAACTTTTCTTAAATGAATTATGTTTTGATGGAATGAGTAGAAAAATTGAAACTTTATATATATTTATATAGTCTTCTTTAGTAAATCTCTACTTTAACATTTATTGTTTTGTTTAAACTCTAATGATATTGTTTCTGCTTCAAAAATCTTTTCTTGAAAATATTAATATATTTAATGAATAGTACTTAGCTTGGACTCCTTTAATGTATATCCAGTATTACGTAGATTATGGGATTCCTTTATTTCCCTTTGTTATTCGTATTAAAGTGCATCAATAAATCATGGCAAAGTGTTTTGACATTGCCATAAAACAGAAAGATAATGTAATATCAGTAATTTATGAATAGATGGGTGATTGGCTCTGTTTTGCAAATATTTCTTAGGTTACAAGTCTGATTACATGGAAGGGAAAAATCTTCAGATTGTTTTATATTCCAATCGCAAAAGAACTTCAAGCAATGCCTCATTTTAATATTTCCTGTTTCCGATTGAACTAACATGATAAGGTTAGTATTAACCCTTAGTACAGATTCATTAGGCTAACAGTATTCGTGCGGCTAACAGTTTTCTGTATTACAACAAATATATATACTGGATATACGGTCCAAATTATTTTCGCATTCTGTGTGGCAAAGCTAACATCTTTAGACTAATCTTTACTGCATTTTTCATGGCCCCATTGCTTGCAGGGTGTAACAGCAGTGCCGTCTTATGCTTTATGCCGTTTGCAAAACAGAATTATCTATACTCATTCGATATGAACAGAATACCATTGTCGGTTACGACTATATTGGGGATCCAAATCTAACAGAGGTCTCTTTCATGTTATCCACCATGGAGGATGCAATTGCGCTGTTTAATTCAAAAAACATCCGGCTCCCCCCTTGCTGAATGCGTCGGTTATTATTAAAAACATTTTCCCAAGAACAAATCCGCATCATACAAAAGCACTCTGTCAAAAGCCTATTTGCTTCAAGGCACTTAACCAGTTTAGACTCACATGGACCTCTTTGTACCTTATCTAAAAACTTCGCATTCCCTACCACACCGTTCCAGATCCTTATCCAAACCAAGTCGCCATAAGTACGAACCGGCTAAAATTTTCACTTTAGCGCTTCCTATATGTGTTTGATGGTGGTGGGTTCCTAAATTTTGTTCTTTTAATTTGTTCGGTTTTATCACTCAATAGCCCTATATCACTATTTCTAGGTAAAGTAATGCCTATTTTTTCAGGCAGGCTTAACGTCCAATTACCAAATTAGGTGTCGTGGACGGGGTCGGAAGCACCTACCTTACTATTACCATTTTTAATACCAATATAAAATTTAGCAGTTTTACCCGCGACTCGAACTGGAGACCTCCCATTTACTAGCCCATGCTCATAACCACTACACCAACACCCTCCCCACATCACTATTTCTATATCAAGCCACTAAGTCAAAGATAGCCACTGAAAAGTGCAAAAAAAAATATGTGAAATTCTGGACTTCTTATTTTCTTTCTTCTTTAATAAAAACCATGTGTACTAATTATTATTACATTATCACCGTCAACCCAGCTGATACATTCATATCAATACTCTAATAGTATATATAATTGTAATAGGATCCGAAGAGAGGGACCCAAAGCAGAGAGATCCCTGTTTAAATGCAGCTTTGTCAGCATAGAGGGGGAGTCTACCGACAGTCTTGCAGAAAAGTTCATACACAGTTACAACGCGTCATCAACCTTTTTCTTTACCTCTCACTACCATTTTATATATTTTAGTGCAAAGTCAAGACAGTTTTGTGCTACTTTTCTATTATACAGTGTTTAGCTTTACTTCTAGTTTATTTATCTAATCTAACCAAACTTCTCTCCTTCTCTATAATATAATATGTTTGAGAAGGAGAGAAGTTGGGTTAGTTAGATAGATAAACTAGAAGTAAAGCTGAACACTTTATAATAGAAAAGTAGCACAAACTACCTGGGCTTTACACTAAAATATATAAAATGGTAGTGAGAGGTAAAGAGAAAGGTTGGTGACCGTTGTAACTGCTGTATGAACTCCTTCAAGACTGTCGGTAGACTCCCCTCTATGGCTATATTTAAACAGTTTCTCCCACTCTATTCTGGCCCAAACTAGAGAGTGATCCTGTCTCTCTCTCTCTCTGCTGTGGATCCTTCTCTTCGGATCCTATTACATCACTTTTCTGTTATACTGTGTTCAGCTTTACTTCTAGTTTATGTATCTATCTAATTCAACTTTTCTCCTTCTCAAACCTATTATATAATTTATTTCAACGATAATGGTATTTACATTTCTTCCTTCTAAAATTGTCCCAATTTGCATAATTCGCCGTAGATCTTAGGCAAGCCTATATTGCTGTATAGTAACATACCCAACAGCCACCGTCCAGACTATCCAACTTCGGTATCACATACAGTACCCAGTAGAATACTAAACTCGATCCAACATCCCTTCTTTTGACACAAATCTTAGGAGTATATTAAATCTAGCGATAAATAATCACAAGAAATATTCTGATTGCATTTGTTTTATTTACAACATACACATTCTACATGTATATCCATACACTTTCATAATTTCCCATATTTTTAGTATTAATTTATTCCATATGTTTCATAGCAACACTACATAATATACATCAAAGATATTCACATTAAAAAACCTCACAGTTCATTTTTATATAAGTACAAAAATTAATACTTATTTTTAAAAATAGATTGAACTGCAATGGTAGATACGAAATAAATTTTACTGTAGAGAGAAGTAAACACTATGGGAAAATATCATCTGGTCAATAAATACATAATACATTGTATACATATTCATGAACACACATGATCAGCCACTAAATAAATGAATTTCATTTTTATTTTTTTTTTTTTTTTTTTTTTTTTTTTTTTTTTAGCTAATCATATATGCAAATTCTAACTCTCTATTAACCTATTAAAACGGATATTTGTTGTCTGTGCAATAAAATATTGCAAAATTGAACCAAATTGTATGTAAATAAAATTCTTACCGTATCAGGATGTCCGGTTTTTTTATTGGTGGTAAATTCTTGACACAATTCAGGTATTTTGATAATTAATAAAGTTATTATTACTTTTTAGAAATTTTGTGTCTATCTTTGATGATACTAATTACATACACAATTTGGTAGTTGAGAAGATTTGGAAAGCATTTAAGCTCTAGGGATAGAAGGAGGCATTATGGGTCAAGTTATAGGCAAGTAATATGACGGCGCTTAATATTTTTTGTTGCCAATGTTTTCCCCCACCAGAATAATTCACTTGATTATGCACAGGCACCATCGCAGCCTTCTATACCCTATGTGTATAGGGTCTAAGTTTTATAAGAAAAACAACATTTTACTCCAAGCTTTACATATTGCAAACTGCTTATATCAATCAGCTCAAAAATCAAATTACACGCCTGCACAAGCAATGTTAGCATCTTATTGTTAGCTCTTCCTCCTTTCGCGTAGATTCATACAAATCCAACAAGCTGCAGCAGAAATGTATGCATATATTCTGAGATCTTTGAAATTATAATAAAATAACCTTGAAGAGTCTTAAATAATAATCATTAGGCTTTTCTGTGTTACTCATGAGTTATAAGTTAACAGTTCGATGCAGATAAAGGTGGACTAAAAATACCCAAATATGTTTTTATATTTGCAAACTATTATTACTTTTCCAGTAATGTCTACGTGTTGCTATCAACTAAATTGGATTATACTCCCGCTTGCTAACTTACGGCATCCGGGGTAAATTTCCTGGCCCTTATGTATCAGTCTGCCACTTGGCATGAAGCTGTGAAAACTGAGACGCTCTCTGCAAGTGATTTTACATCATATTCAGCCATCTATGCGTGCCACAACAGCGAGCTTGAAGTTCCAATTTGCGACATCTTGAGCCTAAATTAGAAAATTTACCACTACAACCATTGAGATGTTTTGGGACGTCTGTAGCAATTGTTGTACACAATGTTTTGAATGATTCTCAAAAGTGGCACACGATGAGCGCGCACAAGTTCGAGTCAAGTTCGTTCCCCCGCTCGTGTTTGTCAATCAGAAGATGCTTCGCATTCGTGTTCATCAGGTCAATGATGTCAAACATCATCACAGGGTATGGAGCATTGGGTTTACAGCTACGACCCGGAAACAAAACAGCAGTGGAACACACAATCACAATGGAAGAGGCCAAAGAAAGTACGGCAATTAGAATAAGTCAAAAACCATGATGATTGATATTTTTCGACATGGAGTTGTGCATCAGGAATTTGTTCCTCCTACTAAATAGTTAATACAGACAACTATCGCTAAACTTTGAGGTGGCTGCATGAAGATTTCGTCCAAAAATCCTCAAAAACTGACAACGTTCCTTAGGCACGTCACTTCTTGGCCAAAAACAGCGTGGCCGTAAGATCAAGCCGATCAGCAAAATGAGGGGCCGTAATCTTAGAAGAGATTCAGGCCGAATCGCTCAGGGTTCGAGAACAGATTTCCGAATAAGTTTTGATGCAAGGAAGAAGAGGTTGAGGCTGTTATATCAATGCAGGAGAGACTTCTTCAAAGATGACGGTGGCGCGGTATAAATTAGGAAAGTGTTACTTTTTTAACAGGCCCACGGTTGCAATTTGTTTTTTATTTTTTTCACCTTAGTTGCAGAGACCTAGAATTACTAACCAACTCTCCAAGAAACTAGGTTCCAATAAATAAAACATAACATCCGTCGGATTAATATTTTTTGCACAATTAGCGATTCTAGTTGTTAAACTTGAAAGTAATATATATTTTTTTTTATTTTTCTGCCTTCCTGAATGTGAATCCAAATGTCTCTAATACTCGGAGGTCTCATTTGAAGGTAGGCATTTCGGCCACATGAACCCATTACTTCTAGGACGTAATACATTTCATTTCGCCAAGCCGCCTGTAGATGGAATAAATGGGATAATAATGGGTAGAAGAAAAAAATGTAAGGAATTATTTTTATTAAACTCTAAGTCACTGTAGAAGATCAAAAGATACACAAGATTTGGGATGGATTTCTCTTTAACTACCCACTTATTTGTTTATATCTCTATTGTATAGTTGAATCGCTCACAGCCTCATGATTTTTTTTAAATTTATGTTTTCATTGGAGGGAATCAGCATGGCATCAGAAAAGAAATGTGCTAAGAGCTCGGTCTTTGCCAATTGGAGGCAGGGGTTAGTTTGAAGATTAAGTAGAGAGATTAAGAGATGCTTGATTCACCATCCAATTGTGGTTCACCTTTCCACGTAAAACGTTTTGCATGTTTCGATAATTATTCGGTGTTATATTACGCTCTGTAGGCTATGTCAAAATATTACTCGGCTTCACCGAATTTAGAATAATAGATTTAATGATTCCATGTTTTAGTAACTAAAATACTCTTGATGTTTTTGATCTCTTGCTTGGTGAATTTTGGTTTTTATCATCAAATCCAAAATCATTATTGATTACCACACTTAAATGACAAGAAATAAGATTCACAGCTAGATGAAATTTTGTCGCTTGACAATGCGATAATACAGAGTCATCTTAATGTTTTACGCGAATTTTTTAATTGGGCTCCATTGTTCTATCATGACTAAGTATAGGATCTTTTTTAGAATTGGGAATGAATTTTTTGATTTATATTTTTTTTTTTTTTTTTTTTTTTTTAGATCAGTGTTATTTTGTTACGAAATTTGATATCAATGTAACTATATTTAGGAAGCAAGTGCGTAGAATTTCATTTTTGCGAGTTCTCCCAACGGTGGCTGTTTACTTATTCATTCACCACTTTCAATTTTACATTATCATGTTTTTCCATTTGCATCTATCACTATTGCATCCTTTCGAATTACACTTTCTACTGTCAGCTCATCGATCCATGTCTTTTCTACATGACCTAGAAATGTTGATTTTTCATTCGACGTAATATATATATATATATATATAAAAGTTGTCTTTCCCGGAAATATTTCTTATTAACAAGTTTCAAGACAAGATAGAAAATTGTCAATAAAGTGGTTATTTACATAGCCCCTTGAAAAATTAATACACAATCATATATAAAATTATCTCCCCTTAATCATTTAAATATTCCTTAAAATAACTATTTATCCCAAATTTTGATTATCCACAATTGTGGTAGATTATAGATAAATGTTGTACAACTTTTTGATTCTATTAATATATATAATATTTTCAGTATCGTCTTGATGGACTGAAATTATTTATGTAGAACTGAAGATACTTCGTTCTGAATTTGGTAAGGGGAGAACAATGTAGTAGCAGATATGGGCATAGCCAGGATCAAGGTCATGGGCATAGCCAGGGCAGTATTGCAGTTCATTTGTAAAAGTTTCAGTTCATTAAGGAATAGAAATCCTTAATATTAGAATTCGGTTAAAATGAAGTATAATATTTCATTAATAAAATTAATTTTCCTGATGATTAAGACAAATTTTGTGTTTGGCCTGCCTTAGCCGTCGTTTCAGTAGCAAAATATTCGTAACTTCATTCATAAATATTGAAACATTCCTATAATTTTCTATCTTGGAAAATTGTAGAATAACCTACAATTTGAGGGTGGTATACATGCTGCTTACTGCATTATTGAAGACCGTGTCTTACTGGTACGGAATAAAATTTCTCAATATTTATTTTATTTTACTTCCTTTGGACTTCAATAACCGGAAGATCTGTTAAAATCTTATAAGTTGAAGACGATAATAGTTTCAAAAACACCAAAAATCAGCATCTGATGTATAATAACTATAAGAAGACAAATATTAGCCGGAAATATTAGAGATTTGTTGGCTTTAGACAGAGACTTGGGGCGGGTGTTGGTGTAGTGGTTATGAGCATGGACTTGTAAGTGGGAGGACTCCAGTTCGAGTCCAGCGTATAGCTGCTAAATTTTATATTTGTTTAAAAAATTTTAATAGTAAAGTAGGTGCTTCTGCCCCCTGCACGACACCTAATTTGGTAGTTGGACGTTAAGCCCGCCTAAAAAAATAGGCATTACTTTACTTTACTTTTACTTTTACAGAGACTTCTGTTTTTTCTGGACACAACTTGATAGCTTCCAAATTTGAAATTCTGAGCAGCTTTTAGATATGAGTTTTAAATTTCATTTCATTTTCTAGATGCTTTCACTTAAGACAGTACAACATGGAAAGTTAGTTTGAACCTTGGCTTTTTAATATGTAGATGGATCGGCATAAGTAGAGACTGAAGAAGATGATGCATAACCAATCTATTCTGGGGTAAGTTTGAGATGACTTTTTATATGTTTTGTTTGATCAATGGTAGTAACAATTTGAACTAAGGTGTAAAGATCATAGGGTATTATGGCCCAACCCGCTGGTACCATAAAAATTTATCTTGACGTCCCGGCGTCTTAAAAATTACGCATAGCCTATAGTCCGCAAATGATTAACTAACTGATACTTCCTTCAACTGAGCACACCTATGGAATTATAACTAATAAGGTCAAATCGTTAATACTATCAATGCTGCTATAAAATGTCATAGAAGCTAATATCATAGTAAATGCTATTGATTCTTGTTCACTTAGGTGCCAAGTGGTATGTAGTGGAAGAAGCAATTGGAAAAATAGAAATAAATTGAAATGGATTAATATTTTAAATAAATTCAGTTTTAAAATGTAAAATTTACGTTGGCTGGCAAATGGTAAAAATGCAGGTACAAGACACTGTTACTAGAGAGGTCGGGGAACTCGGCCACTATTGTCTTTTAACCCCCTTCTAGAAATCAAATATAAAGGGCAGGTTTTAACTACCAAGAAGAGCATTGTTTCATCAATCGTCTTACAGCATTTACTCAGTATCATTCATCTCAGGCAGTCACTCTCTTAACTTCAGTGCCAATATAAATGTTTAACATTTGACTATATTTAAGTGCAAGAATTTCTGTATATTTATAAGTTATTTCATTTATTACAATAAACTTGTAATTGTTATTCACATTATTCAATAATTCAAATATAATCAAATTATTTATTCGAAGCAGTGGTGACTTCTTCTTTTATATCTTAAACATATCTCTTCTCGAAAACATACACACACATAAGCCCTTACAATACCGCTCGTGCTACACTACAACATACACAATGCAATACATCTACCAAGACATTACAGGTGAAATTTCATTTACAAGATCTGACGATGAGTAAAGATGGGTGCTATATACAACAAAGTGTTTATTGATATGAAAAACAATCGCTTGAAAGAACTGAAAGCGTTGCCTGTGTAATCGATCTTCTTAAATAAATAAAAGAATAAAAACCGCAAATAGAGGACTTATTTGTGTGGCTAGGGGTTGTGAAATTCTTAATTAACTTGACTTAATTTTTAGGAGAGAAAGAACATTCCAGTCTGAGAAGATTCCAGCCTCAGAAAGCTAAAACAACTCGCAATTCTGAATGTCCCCACAGCAGGAAAATTTGACAACAAAATTATATTATTATTACATTATTATATGTACAAATTATTATGGGCCAGCTCGCTTAGAGCTTTACACATAGGGCTATTGAAAGATAAAGAAACAATAAAACAAAGATGAGTTTTGTCAGAGATCTTGATACAGTCTGGGTTTTAATCGTCTGGATGAAGTAGGCTCGCCTATGTGGTAGTGTGAAGCTGAGGGTAGTGTGTGAAGCGTTAGGAAGAAATTGTCTGTAAGTTTAGTCATGTGTGTGTATATATCTGGCATGTCAAGTTCTCTGTGTGTTTGTGTGTTTCTGACAAACCAGGGAGCGTTGAGTGCAATTCGCAGTACCTTGTTTTGGAAAGTCTGCAATCGTTTTGTCAGTGTGTTGGTAGCTGTTATCCAAACTGGACAGGCGTATGTCAGGAGAGGTCTAAGGAGAGTTTTATAGAGTAGTGTGGTGCAGGAGTGTTTGAGTGGTGTGTTTCTGTTAATGAGTGGGTAGAGTTGTTTCAGTCGGGTGTATGCTTGTTGCAGTTTAGTGTTAATGTGTAGTCTCCAGGTGAGTCTTGTATCAAGGATTACGCCCAGATAACGCACTCCTTGGTCTTTTTGTTTCCAGGGAATTTGCTGGTTGTCAAGTGTTAGTAGGCGAAGGTCTTCATTCCGAAACCGCCGGAGAGCGAAGATTTTCGCTTCAGTTTTAGATGGGTTTAACTTTAGCTTCCATCGGTGAAACCAGCCAGATATACAGTCTATTGATGTTTGTAAGTCAGTAATGCTTTCGTTAATGTCTGTACTGGATGAGGCTAACATGGTATCGTCCGCGTAGGTAGCTAAGGTCGCTGTAGTAGGTTCAGGTATGTCTGAGCAGTAGAGGTTGAAGAGTATTGGGCTCATGATTGCCCCTTGAGGTAGTCCCGCTAGTATTTGTCTTTCTGTACTGAATGTATTGTTGAGCCTTACCTGGAACGTTCTGTCTTGTAAGAAGGATCCTATTATTCGAGTTAGGTATGTTGGTGCGTTTGTGTTTGTAAATTTGTAAATTAGTCCAGAGTGCCAAACAGTATCAAATGCAGCAGCTACATCAAGAAATGTTGCTGCCGTGTATTTTCATTCCTCAAAATTGTGTACAATGTGTTCTGTGACTCTTTTTAGTTGGTGTAGTGGTGAGTGTTTTTGTCTGAATCCAAACTGATGAGGTGGGATTGTGTTAGAGGCTGTCAAGTGTTTTAAGAGTCGTTTGTATATTATTTTTTCTAATATTTTGGAGAGAGAGTTTAAGAGACTGATTGGGCGATAGCTGTTAGGATCGCTTTTTGGTTTACCAGCTTTATGAAATACTATCACTATAGCATTCTTCCACTGTTTAGGAAAATATTATTACAAAAATGTTTAAGGGGGGATTATTAAAACATAAACGATTATTTTATTCAATATATTGTTATACTGGCTCTTATTTAGGTATATAAACGTTTTTTTGCATGATAGCGGGAGAACACATATGACGTAGGAACAGTATAAAAATTGCCTGTTTTAACTTGTGGCGTACAAGAAGTTTATACAATTGATTCTGCCTTTATTAAAGTGAATTGATGTCTCTGGGGAGCTTCCTTGATGAAGTTCTTATAAATACGCAAATAATATTGTTATGAACTATTTTATTATAACAAGCATAATTCCGAGATGACAGCTAGTCACTTGTCTATTGAATGAATAAATAAGTTTATTAAAAAAAAAAAAAAATCATCTTCATATTTATACATTAGTAAACCAAACAAATTAAATAAGCATGAAATCACCGTCTGCGGAGTTTGAACTAACAAAAATATGACCTGTCTAAATAAACAAATAAATAAAATAAATACAATTTTACAAAACTAAAATATAACATTAAAATAACCTACGTTTTCACAAATTGATGAATTAAAAATAAACTAGAAAAAGAAAAAAAAAAGAAATCATTTCTTCCATTAAAGCCTAGTTATATCTACATATATTATTAATAAGTAATGCTCTATTATCATTTTAATTTTACAATTTAGTTATTTTAATACTACGATAATTAAGATATAGGTAAATTAAGAATACGCCTTCTTAAGTCCCATGCATTTTTTACGAATTGGATTAATTGTGGCCAATCAGATCCATTCAATAAAGTAACAAAATGTTCCAGAGACATATAATATCTTTCCGCCAAAACTCATCAAACGTAAAGGTGACAAGGCGGGGCACGCAGGAACGAAGTGGAAAGTATCTCCTCCTTTTCCCCAAGGTTGCAAAGAGCACATTCATCTGAGGGCTTATAGTTCAATCTCAACAATTCGTCCCTCTCAACTTCAACACCCAGCGTACCGAGGATAAACTACGTCTACTGGTCTCAGTAGATGAAAGGTCTGCATATCTCACGTCATAGTCTAACAGTTTATTAATATTATATCGTTATGTAATGTGATAACAAGAAGGAGTGATTTTTTTTTTTTTTTATCAAGACACACTATAGGGCGTACCTGAGCTCGCGCTCATCCCAGCCCGCAAACTATTCATCTATCGCAATCGACTTTACTATAAACAGAACTGTTTCTATATATACATAATCACTAAATAAACGAGGGAAGGGCACTCAAAAGTGCACATAAGCGAACATAACAACTAACGCATCCTAGACTAACTACAATATAACCTACCACACATACAAACCTCACACAGTCAATAAATACAGTCATACCTACACATCCATACAAGACTAACCTAAGGAACCTCTCAGTACTCGATATTCCTGAGAGGTCATCTAAAATTCTACAGCTACCCGAATCTAACGCACACAGACTACAGACAAGCAATAAATTACTATCACACAAAACATTTACTCCGCCTACCCAAGGGAAAGACCCCAGGACATACGCCGCGACAGAGCAGATTCCGCAAACATTTTGAAGGCATTATATGCCGTCTCATTTTCAAGAAGCAAGGGCAGAGTGTCATTGTTAAGGTTAACATGAAAACCAATTCCTCGCCACAAGTTTGTGCGGAGATCTTCATAAAGCTCACAGTCTAAGACTATGTGTTCAGCGGTCTCCTCTTCGCCACAGCGACATCGACCCTCACTCACAAGCCCCATTCTAAACCACTTGTCATTTATCTGCCCAAGCCCGGTTACAAGTCTGGAGACAGCATATGAAAAATCCGTTGGGACTATTCTATGACCAGCCGTCGCGTCCGGAAGATACCTATAGGTTGTCCTTCCCTTCGCAGAACTCGCCCAGCGGGCTTTCCACATGTCCAAAAGATCCTGACAAGAAGGAGTGATAACAGAAATATATAATTTTTATAATTAAAAATTATAACTAATGGTGCCAGCCAGTCGCGGACAGTGCATGGTCAAAGAACCGCCCGCCAAAGACACACCGCTTTCACAAGGGTCAACAAATCACTCAAAAGACCGATTACCTGGCTAGAGTCCTTTGATAACTACCATCACCTGTCACCACACCTGTTCACCGACGTATTCAAGACCTAGGGTCAACACACGGCAATAAACAAACACTAAAGCCCTCCACCTGGCTAGAGTCCTTTGATAACCGCCAACACCCTGTTCAAGAACTAGGGTCAACACACGGCAAGAGATGTTTGAGTGTGACCCGTAATTACAAGACTTGTCAATGTGTGGTGATTGCAATATAAGGTGTCTCTCTACAGGAGTGGGGAGGTCTATTATTCAGTATTTCATCAGCGTAACATCAAGATTCTATCAGTGACATATTTCATACATCGGAGCGCGTCCCTATCTAAGTATTTAAACATATATTAATTATCAATCATTATAGGTGGTGCATACTAGTTACAATTTAAATCATTTTAAATTAATTGTAGTTTATCTTTTCAAACGTTTAATTTATTGTTAAAATATACATATATCTATTTTCGTAAATTCGTAATTCATATTCCGAATAACAACTCTCTAAAATCCCTAACTAACTATTCATCACATCATCACACCTCTCCAAGACATCTGAACCCATTACAACTAGGGATCAGAACATCCAATATCTGAACCCATTACAACTGATGGTGCCGGTGGGATCAGTACATCCAATAACTGAACCCATTACAACTCTCTTAAACGTATTCTTAATGTGCACTCTCAGCTGGTCGACCAGACTTTTAATTTGGAAGTTCAAAGAAGGACGACCCGTTATATCCAAGTGAATAGATGTTCTACATTTCTTAGCATAATCTTTCCAATTATTGACCCACTGGCCCGACTAGAACGTGTGCCCCTTATGCTGTACATTCTTGTATAAAATAATAATAATAATAATAATAATAATAAAAAAATTACAATCCTGTTACTGATATAATGATTAAAGCTATACTACACCTGTCTATTTCTCCAAAGTATTATTTATTATATGCAATACAGTTATTTGTATCAGTTCAGAGTAAATACTGAATAAAATTCAAAAATTATTAACTTTTAAGAAATTTCAATTTTCCTATCTAGATGATTGCGCCTAGATACAACAACAATATTATTATAGTTGCGGCAATATTAATTAAGATGCGGCAATTTGTAGTTGGTAAACTAGTAAACTAAACTTTCTAAGGCAATTCTTAGAATTGAAATAAAATTACCAACTCTACCAAGATTATAAAGAAGTGCTCTTATCAACGTTTTAGTTGGCTTTAATTATTCTAGTGTCGGGAAAATCCCGCTCTTAAGTTTAATGGTTCAAAGAATTATTTCATGCTTCAACTATGTTTGCTTCTAACTACAATGTTTGATAAATTTCATTTTAAAAATAAATTGTTATCTTATTTTCTATTCTAATTCATCGGTGGTGAAATAAAGTGGTTTCCCTCTTTTTTGTTCTTATATTATTTTCAATAATGAATCAGATTTACTTAGAAAGTGGTTACTTAGTAGTTACTTTAAAATAATTCTTGTGGTGGTTGGTTCCGCAGAGCTGGACACCAGACACATTTTCCGTGGTAGCCTGCTTCATTTTGTGGTCATTGACCGGTTCCGGGCGTTCGCCCATCTTCAGGATGCGTTTTTCAGACAGTGTGACAACACAGACTTGCACAGAGCAAATTCAGTTTTACACACTGACTGGTGTTTTTAACTGTATTTAAAACTAAACTCTTACACTATGACCATACCCCTTGACCTAGTTTAAGAGTTTACAATGTGGTTCTCAAAAGTGGTACAAGACAACCGACCGCGCACAAGTTTAAGTGATCTTCGTTTCCCCCTCCCATATCTGTCAATCAGAAGATGCTTCGCCATTCGTGTTCATCAGGATAATGATGATCCAACGTTCATGTCAAACACCATCACAGGGTATGAGCTTCTCTGTGTTATCACACTGTTTGACAAACGCATCCTGAAGATGGGCGAGCGCCCGAAACCGGACGATGACCATAAAAAAAATGCAGGCTATCACGGAAAATATCTCTGATACATAATACAGTATGCTCAAAAATCTTCTTTGAAAGAAATTATTACTGACTTATTTTGGCTGTTTAATTAATCACAAACTAACCTTGTACAATCAATTTCATGGATCATCTTGTTAGACCTTTTTATTCTCTTCGTTTCTTTATAATTATAAATGATTATTTTTTTTTTTTTTCTTGAGGTGTTCTATATTACGTATGTCCTTTTGACTCAAGCAGATTTCTGTATTTATTTCTATCCTGAGCATCCGATTCTGTTAGACGACCATATGGTCTAAGGTTTTCATAGCCTCTTTAGGTCCTTCCAACCACGTTGTTTTGGGTCTCCCTCTTTTCCACTTTCCTTCAATCTCCCAATGAAACACAGCCTTCGGTGTTCGGTCATCATTCTCACCCTAAGTAAGTGTCCAAACCATTTCAGTTGTTTTAATTCTATTGCCAGAAAGATATTGTCGTTTATCTGTAACTCATTTCTGATGTCCACGTACCCTACTCAATCTTTTCTGGATTTCCCTGCGAATCTTCTCTAGTAATTCATTTCAGTGGCTAAACAATCTTCTTCTTTCATTATTTATTTGTTTTTCTTAACCTCTTTCACCTGAGATTTTTCTACTGCCGAGCTTTCTTCAATTCTTTCCATCTGGTGACCAAGATACATTTCTTTGCATTAAATATAAATTATGTTTCCACTTCTCACTATGATCGACCACATTTTTCTTGAAATCAATGCTTTCGTACCACATAGTGATCTGAAATCTTAGTTACGCCAAACTAACGATTACATATACAGAAGAATATATTTAATGTTAATCTAAACTTTATTCATAGAACTTTAATAATTCGAACTTAAAATAGTTTTCTATCATGATAACTATTAAACTTAGAATAGTTTTCTCGTTGATTGTATATATAACTAGGTTTTTAAGGATGAACTTATTCTTAGTTTATTTCTTAGAAAAAAACAGGAACATTTTCAACATGCATTAGTCGAGTCAGGAAGGAGCTTGCTACTTTATCACATTTCCCTTTAAGATAATAAATTATTTTTATTTTTTAGGTTTCTAGAATACTTTTTTTTAATTAATTTTTATATAAAAAGTTGCTTTCTATTTGTTTAATTATTTTTTACTGAGTAAATTAAACAAAAAAAAAAAAATTGAAGAAATAAAAAATAAAAACCATTATCTAGAATAAATTAAAACTCTCTGTCTTTATGCTTTTTAATTTTTATTAAATATGGTTGAATTTAATTTATATATATATATAAATAAAGGGTTAACTTGAATGAGGACAGTGAAGTGGGCTGTTTGAAAAGTTTCAAATGAATATACAATAGTAATAATAAACTAGCCACTTGAATGCAAAAAAGAGATGGTAAAACCTTTGAGCATTGCTACCTACTAATTGTGAAAGGTTGTGTTATTGGTAGACTATGCAGCTGGTTGGCATATACATATATATATGAGATATGCAGAACTAGCTTCTGTATTAGAGTTTTAGTGCCATTCCCAGCATTATGTATCTGGATTTCACTATTTAATATGTACTTTTTCAAGTTTTTACAAGAGCTTCCTTTATTATCTCAGTTCTATTGTGATAAGATGACAAATTAATTTTTGTAATTTATTTTCCTTGTTGTAGCGTAGTTACTTTTCAGCTAATTCTAAACTGATTTTATTATTATACTTTATTAGCATTTTTGTTTAAAAAACAGTCTGTAAAAATTCCCACTGTCAAATTAATTGCTTAATAAATTTAATTATATTTTTATAAACAGAAAGAATTTAAATGTTTTATTAAAAATAAAGAATTCGTTTTATATGTTCAAATTAAAGTATGTATAATGTGTAATTAAAAGGTTTTTTTTTGTTTTGTTTTTTTCAGTAATTTATCGATTGCCTCAAAATTATTTATGCACTTTTTAAATGTTAAAAAAATCTATATTTTTAAATAAATGATCTCCTTTGGTCTTCCTCATTGTTAACGTTTCTCGAACTGGTGATTGTCTTCTAACTTTGTTATAAGCAGGGTTTTATTCATTATCACCTTTCAAACAAAGCCTGCCTCCTTCAGATTTGACACTCTCTATCCATTCCATGCTTGATCTTCCTTTCATCTAAATAGTCTGTCGTCATTCATCCGTTCGTCCGGCTAGGTAATTCATTACTATTATGTCAAACAAGTTTGCCTTCTTGAAATCAGGAGGGTTTTTCGCCATCAATCCTCTCTCTCTCTCTCTCTCCTTGATCCTTTCCATCCATCCCACCACGAAGTTTGCCGCCTTTTTCCTTGAATTGTTGGTTCATTGTCATTTATCCACACTCACCAGTTTTACCATAATGTAATTATTACCAATGAAACAGAACCACACAATTCATATACACCTACACACCCACACATTCCCATTTTAGGTGAAATTCTTACACACAAAAGGCATCTCTTATTTAAAAGTCCAGGATACGAACATTACAGAGATCTGTGGGAGGATACTTTCTGATAGCTTACTTCAGACACTAAGTACTATTGTTCCAAGAGCGATGTCTACTTGTCTCTTGGTTGTAGTAGGGCTTATGGCGGCTAATAATAACTTTACCAAACTCAGATACTTTATTTCAAAACAGATATATTTGAAAGTAAGTAATAAACAATAATAAACACAATTTAAACAATTCGAGTGAATACAAAGATAACCATCACTAAACAGTAAGTAATTTCAAAATACAGATATTTTACTAATTTTCACGCAATAATTAACCCCTCAAGTGTAACCTCTCTCTTCTATAGTCGTCATCTGATTTTCAAATATCGATAAGCATCGACAAACATCGATAGGCCGAAACAGCTTTAATATATTGAACGGAAACAGAAATTACAAATTACAAAATTTGCTTAACGAATATTTAAGTAAGAAATCTGGAAAGCTTTTGGTGCAGATTGCATTTTTTAGGATAATAATGATGTAATTTAATGGAATTCAAGAGAGAAGATGAAACATGATATGTATATCAAAGAAAATGTATGAGTTTATTTTTACATTTCTTATGCAAAGATACTAAATGATCTAAAGGGTCCATAAAATATTTATGCGCTTTCTATAGGATTCCATAGGGAGACCATTGTTGAAAGAATGAGGGTATTGCTTAGCAAGCATAGATTTTCCTTTGCAAGCTGATCTAATGTGGCGTAAATATCCGATTCCAAAATAGCTTTGAAAATGAAGAAGAGTTTCCAATTCTCCATCCTCCACTTCAAAAGGGGCCATTTGCTTCAGCTCAACGTGGACATCAAACATTGAAAGTTTGGAATAAAATAATGACACAAGTCTTTGACAATAAAAATAGATAATCTTCACATTAATAATTTGGTGAATAGCTGGATGTGTACCAGTGCAGGCAAATATCAGAGAGTTTTTCTTTGATAGTTATCTTAGTGCTGCGGAAGTGATATCTAAAGATTCAGCACACAGTGATTTGTCATTTTTTAATTTTCTTCAATATATATACACGCACATGCCACACACTTCACCACAAACATGTAGTTACTAAAAACACTAAAAACATTTTTATCGTAGTTAGGGAAGACAACCAATTCGAAAAGTAGTCAACCAATTCGCTATACTTTTCTTACACCAATAACCGAAGGTAGAGTAGGAAAGGATCAATGAAAACACAGTAACAAACAAATTATCATTATGATTACCTTAATTTTTCAAATGTGAGTAACAGAAAAAGAAAAATTTGACAACAGAATAATTATTTTCTCGGTTCTTTTAAAATTTGTTTCACAAAAGATAACACACAATTATTACAAGTTATTGTCAATCAACTTCCTTTTATTCTTGTAAGATAGCTGATGTTTACAAGAAGTAAAAAAAACCATGGAACTTTGATAATTTCACAAACCAAAACGTTTATCAATTAAATATGAATGTTCCAAAATGGACAATAGAATGGCGATGAAATTATATTGGGTCAAGTAAAAAACAAATAAATGCAATTTATCTTGGCAATATGCCAAATAGTATTCCATTCACAACTTTATAGTATGTATGTATTCCTAGAAGGTGTGAGCAAAAATATGCTAGAAACTCCTAGCGATATAATGGCATATCTACTGAAAATCACTTTGATACTGCACATATTTTTGAGAATTGTTGACTGCCTAGTAATTAGAACAAGTTTTACTATTTATAACTTAAATGTTTATTTGAATGACGTAATCACTGATGAGAGATAAAAAAAACAGTTGCTGCCTAATTCCTATAAACAAAGGAAAATTCAGCACCAAAACTCGAAATAGTGCTGAAATGTAATGGTGTTGTTGTGTTGTATGTTTGTAGTAGCACGAGCGGTTTAGTAAAAGGGCTTGTAAGTATATATGTTTAAGAGAGAAGTAATAAGAATAATTAAGAAAACGCTGGTAGATTAAATTAAATATATTCTTTAAAGATATTTAAATGCTATTCAATAACACAGGAAATATATTTATTAATTTACTGAATTTAGTTGGAATAAATTCTTATGTTATAACTTAAAACTGGCGCAGTTCTGATGTGTTCTCCTTGGTGTCTACAACAAAACTCTCTTAATAAATGATCTCGAATAAAAGCAAATCTCTATCACTGGCATGAGTTTAAGAGAGCGATTCCTGAAGCAAGTGTTCAGGCTTTGAAAGCAGTTTGCAGACTGTTCCAAGAATGCCCTGCTAGAGCGGGGGATTTTCTCTTACAAAAGAGTTGGCCTAACGGATTCTTGTGCCTTTGTTTCTTTAATTGCAATGACATTATATTTTAGTACCTGACTCTAAATACACTCTTTTTGAAGGTAATTGCACTATTTATTTTCCAAAACAGCTTCACTTAAATATTGTCAAAATTCACTAAACTATTTTTCAAAACCTTTATTTTTGCATTTCTTTCTTCCATTACAGTTGCATGCGTTATATTAATGAAAATAATACTTCCTTATTGTAGCGCCATTGATATCACAATTCTTATCAGCGCCACTGTTACATATTGAAACAGCACATCTAACATGACCTAACCGTCCATAGCGCTAAGTCTAAATCAGTCTTTAAACGACAAGCAAGATGTTTGTAACTACTGAGTTCTGAAACAGCTTTCGTGAACCTTTAATCCTTATCAAATCATTTGAGTTGTTGGCCGTTAGAATTTGATCTGATTATGTGATTGCCAGCTGATCTTTAATCCTTAAGTTGATAGGCGTTAAAAAATAATGTATCCATTCAATGTATTTTACTTGTATATTTATAACAAAACAAAAACAAATTATAAAAAAGACATTTCAGAAACATAAAAAGTATATTTTTGATCTCAACAAATATCTGACATTAAAATTATCAAGTAAATAATATTTGGAAGATAAATGAAAAATAATTGAAAATCTTTGGCAGCAAATAATTGCATGGCATTGTAATAAGCATTGCTAAATATCATATAATGTATTTTAAAAAAAAAAATCACATTTCTTAATGCTTAATCCTGCTATTTAATGCATATTTTTGAACCAGAAAAGTACGATAAAATGTCACATTTTTTTCCCCCTGACATCTAATTATTTCCAATTTCTTTGGTTACTCATGAATAAATTTACAATTCGCATTTATGCGCGTAGTTTAAGCACGCTTTTCTGGGCGAAACAGAGCACCTGCCTTGTGAGAATTGCTTGTGACCTAATTGTTCATAAGCCTTGCTCTTTTTCCGGAACAGTACGAAGAATTGATGAACCTAATGCTCTTTTGCATTTTTAGCTTCATTGTAGCCTCTGAACCTTCCGAGACCCAATTACATTATTGTAATTGGTTATTTTTTTGTTATCTTTTCTCAACATATATTTGTGGATTGGAGCGAGAATTTGATCAACAATTCTTACTTTGTTTCCATAGTATGATCACTTTGTAAAACATTATCCAATATCATCACTAGCTTTCCATATTGACGCACTATCCTACTCTTCACAAACTTTTAGGAAAAGTGAACGTAACCTTTCTAGCTATTTTACATAGCCCTCCATGACTTTAAACCTTGGAATGACTTCTATAGGCTCATAAAAAAAAAAAAATACCTAAGGTGAAGAGCTGTGGACACCCTTAACACTTCACAGAAACGATTCATATTTTTTGGTAACAACTAAAAAATAAAATTAAACCTGGGGGTACCACAGAGGAAGAAGATACTGTGAAATACGCAGGCCGACACCTCCCCACTCTTGTTGTAAAAATTAGTAGCTTTTAAGTGATAGGGGGGTGTGTTCTGAACACCCCACACAACCACTACTTAAGGATTAAATAGCGTTCACGTGTCTTTGAATAGCTTTAAACAATTTTCACAAGTGAACAAGTAAGATTCTCTCTAACCAGCACACTGTTTGTAAAATATTTGTATTTAAATAAATCATATTTTATTTTTGATATATAAATGTTTATTCGAACAATGTATGCACAGGAATACTTCTATCTTTTAGTAAAAAAACATAATATATCATAGCGATATAAACAGATAAGCAAATTTAGCTATCAAAGTGTTGCTACTACCAACACACTCGATCAAAATATTATCTTCGGACAACGCTATTTCTATCTCTATTTATCACTATCTCTATCTCCTTAGTAAATAAAACGACAAAAATATATATTCTGAATTGATAATATCAGATATATACTATATAACAAGGTCTGTACAAAGGTACATAAAACAAATCGGAAAAAACAAAAAGGGAAACACATAAAAATAAACTTAAAATAATTTTTTTTTAAAATAAACTAAATAAATAGTTAAAAGTATTATATATACGAGCAAATATAGCAAATTGAAATTTATTTTTAACTATTGCCTATTACTGCAGAACAAATCAGAAAATAAACTACATCTTAACTATTAAAATTTAAACAATATGTCGTATATATAAGAGTAAAATGTGGAAATATAACATAGAAAGTGTACTTGCACAAAAATTTTCCTGTTTAAATTTCTTAAAAACTACAGTTTTTTTTTTTTTTTTTTTTTTTCTGGCATTGACATGTTTATCATTCAGCCATATATGCTTATGCGTTATAGAACTGACTACATAATTATTGCCTCAAACATTCATTCACGGATCTAACCTAATTCATTCATGCAAATAAATACAAACACGCCAATAAATACATTCGCACGATTAGCTCTAAAACCTAACGCGACTCATTCATACTAACAACCAGACCAACATTCATACGGTGGGGTGGAGTACTCGATATTCCTCGCACCCCTATATACTTAACCTAATATATTAGACCTAAAATATATTTACACTATATACAGAAAATATATACATACTATGTACAAATGGATTGGTGTACTCGATATTCCAACCAATCCCGTAATACTTAATCCTAATCGCATACACTCACCTTTCATTCTCAAACACACAAACAGACATACTTTTACTACCCACAATCATATTGTCTAGCCAGTTCTATTAATTCACTCAACACATAAGCATTATTAGAAAATATAATGTCTTCATAACGGAAAGGGGCCTCCAAATATTTGTATAAAGTTCTAAAAATTACATCTCTTTTATCATTAAACTTAGGGCATTCCATTATTATATGTTTAAAGTCTTCATGCATATTACATAGACTACAATTTGGGGATACAATATACAATAGTATAATTTGGGCAATAAATATACAATTAGGGTCTGACATTAATTTTATATAAGTAGGCACCACAAATGGCATGGTCTATTAATCGTCATAATTGTATATTTATTCAGACCCAGCCCTTTGAACCATGGTTGTCTGGGTAATTTCGTAATCATCATTTTGTAAAATTTTCCTTTTAAATTAGTTTCATATTCTAATTGCCAGATATTGAGCATTCTATTAGTAATGTGGTTTTTAAATTCGGAGGGGGTTAATTTTATGTTTGCGGCCTCTCCAGTTTTAGTTGCTTCTTTAGCTATCATGTCCACGATTTCATTATCTTTAACACCGCAATGTCCTCTAACCCAGACAAAAATCACAGATATTCCCCTTTCCGTTAAAAGAGTCATTAATTGCATTATTTCTATAAATAGATGGTCCAAGTTAGGAGATTTACTCAAATTGAGAAAAACTACAGTTTAACTTGTGATAGGTGTGTAAAGGGTTAATAAAGGGCTACGAGAGCGGATGGGAAAACCGTAACTTACTGTGTGTGTTGTCAGAAGACTGTTATAAGTGAGGGATAGATTGTTGGTATCTATTCTAAAATTGGTAATGACAAGTGGTCCTGTTGGCCACTAGCGTTTTAAACGTCTGGCAGGATTCCCAGGAATGGTTAGCGATGATAGGTTTGTGACATGCGGTTTTGTGTGTGTGTGTTCCTAGTTTGTTATAGAATGTTTTGTAAAGTTGTTGTGTTTAAGTCCTATACAAATGGGATCTGTAGGGTCACTATGTAGTTAGTGTCATATTAGAGACATAGTAAATTGGCAGTAAATTCTTTTAAACATGATTAAAATAAATTTAACAATAAATTAAACTTCAGTAAAAGTAATACATAGTATTGTCAAGCATTAACCATCTTATATGTATCCACCAAAATGTATCATATATATTTCACAAGATAACTTGATTGTAAAATTATCAAGCAATTAGAAAGTTTGTTTATTTTTATATTATTTAAATTTATTAAAAAAAAAAATAGGAATTCAGCCAAAATTACTATAAAGTAAAAGCAATTTTAAAAATTAATTTATTTTCAACCTGAGGTAGTTTAACATGAGGAAGCTGCCCGTGGTTCTTTACTATGTATGATATGGACTATTTTTATTCAAATTTTATTTAGTTATCGCAAAAGTGGCTGTTTAACGGAAGCTACTTACATATATTTTCCCATATCGTTGTAAAATGTCAAAGCTAGTAATGTAAAGGCATTAGACGAAAAATGTAGAGAGTATAATAAATTCATGTTTCGATATAATATTTTTATAGCATCTTTCTAGAAAGGTGATAGATATTGCTTCCTCTATTTTTTGGGGGGGTTAAAATGGAGTAAAAAAAAAAAAAAAAAGCGTGTGGCTGTCATCATAGAAAAAAAAAAAAATTACATTAATTTAAGTTGATAATTATTTTTTCGATCCACTTACTTCTAATGCAAAAAAATATTAAAGTAATATTTGTACATTTTTAAAACACCATCAATGGTTTTTTTTTTTTTTGCGAATAAAATGTTATTGTACCAACCATTCATGCCATATTTTGGAATTTGACTTTTCATAAAGTTCATGTAACACGAAAACGAATAGTTTTTAGAAAATGATGTCTACACATTATGTATGTGGTTATGTGAATCTGTATATTTTTTATTTATTTTTATTTATTTATTTATTTATTTGCCATCGGGGCCTTGCCCCATACAAAGGAGTCTGGTAATATACATAAGAATATACAATAATAATAACAACTTAAGTATTACAAAAATGATCTTAATTTAAAACAAAATATTGTGTAATTATAAAGGTTATAAGTAGAATTTTGCAGAATATCTAAAAAAACAGAACTAAAACTTGACATAGGTAAAAGTACAAGAGTTGGTATAAATTTAGAACGAAAAATGTTGTAAACTAGACAAATACAATAAAAATGATAAAAATCTTCTTCTATATTTTTGCAAAATGGACATAATTTTGATGGATACAAATAGTAAGCATTACCAGCTTTACCGGAAAATTTGAATACATGCCTGCCTGAAAGTCTAACTTGAAAAATAAAACGTTTTAGGTAATAATTAGTTTTAGAATTGAGACAGGTTTCTCGGACAGAAAATAAATAGTCCCTATATAAAGGATTATAGTCGGAATTAGACAATTTTTCTAGATCGGATTTATAGAGGTGTTGCTGGTAAGAAGACAAAACTCGATTTTTAGTGATTTTAAATATTAGGGGATCAGAAATGCTCAATATGTTTTCTTCATTTATTTCTTTTAAAAGTAAAACAACTTGACATAACCAGTTATATTTAGAGTTGCTTTTTAAATCAACAGAAGAAAAAGACAATAGTCTTTCGAAACATAGTTTTGGAAAGCGATTTTCGCTCATTGAAAGCAATCCCAAAACCCAGTTTAAAGTAAGTTTTAATATAATCAGTTTAACATAAGGAATGTCGAACTCAAGCCTAATCATAAAAGCTGGTACAGATTTGTTTAGGAGGAAGCATCTTTTAAAAAACTGTAAGTGGGTAGATTCGATTAGGTCGGAGTGTCTAAAAGGCTTCTCGGCCTTTTGGCTAAGATCAAAGTGAATCTGTATATACTTCAAGTATATGTAATAGGATCCGAAGAGCAGAGAGAAAAACAAAATTGAGAATTTCACTCGCTAATTAGGCCAGACTAGCGTGGGGAACTCTGTATATATTCAGCCGAGCTAGCCCTACAGGGGGACAGTTTTTCTTCAACAGTTTACAACGAGTCAGCAACCTACTATTACCCTTCTCTTCACTCACAGACTAGAGTGGAAGTCTCTGTATATATTCAGCCGAGCTAGCCCTACAGGGGGACAGTTTTTCTACAACAGTTAACCACGAGTCAGCAACCTACTATTACCCTTCTCTTCACTCAGTCTAAATCTCTCGCTGCCTAAATTTCTATTATACGTGTAAATTCCTGGCAGTTTGTGTCTCTCTTTCATTATGCAGTATTCAGCATTTATTCCCAGTTATTTCGTCATACAAATCCAATCTCCCCAACTCTCTCCTTCTTACATTTATTATTATATATAATACTTATCTAAAAAAAATTTAATACTAATTATTGAGATTATTGAAATTATTTTCGCTACACAATTTTTCCCCATCACATGTGTAATTGGATACAAATACCTCAAACAATATGTTTTTAAGTTTTCGTCTGTTTATCGTGATCTAAATTAATTTTTTTTATTAATTGTATTATCGAAAGTGTGACTTCTTTTATATAGGTACATCCAAAGGAACATTTAATTTTCAATGCAAATTTTTTGCACTAGGACAGTTTACGAGTAGTCAGCAACCTATCTACCATCTTCCTTCTTATTATCCAGCCAGTCTGTCTCTTTATATTTCTCTCGCTATCTAACTTCTATTTGTCTAAAATCCGTTTTCTCTAATTCTCTCTTCTGCCGTGGAAAACTATAAATAAAATAGATCAGTAACATTCACAGAAATATATATTAGTTTCAAGAAAATTATAAAAGAAAAGGAACACACACTGTATAACTACAATTCAAGTTAAAAATGCATACATATGTTTTTTGTTTTTTTTTTAAATCACATTGTTATAACAAATAGGTTGATCACTAACACTTCTCATATCCACTATACTATATTTAAAGAAAACTGTTGGACTCATTTTTGAGAACATCGCAAAACAGTGAAAATCCATTTGGTACTTTCTAGTTTGAAGAATTTTGACAGAAAAGTTTCCATGGTGGTCACCAAATGGAATGTCAATTATGAACTTTCTAGGATCTTTCGTATTTAGCTATGCCTATTGATATACATACACAACATATACACACACAAAACTCACAAACCATTTAAAAAATAAAACACTTTTCGGATTCAGGGAACCTCAAAACGTTTTATTTTCCAATGAAAAATTGATAACAAAAATTTGACAGGTTCACGACAGATACTTTCTCTTACTGCTGTATTGAGAAAATAATAAGGCTGAATATCATAAAATAAATTTATAATTAATACAATTATAAAGGTGTTTGATACATTTTAGTTACATTGAAGCAATAACAATAGATCAATAGAAGGATAGGATGCTGCGAGAGAATGGAATAGCTTTCTCAATACACTGAATTGTGAAGCTAGGATAAGAATTGGCTACATGGATTTCAAAGCTCTGTAATGAACTTACTCACTGGCCAGGCGTCTGGAAGAGGAAAGATAAGGCAAAGTAGAAGCCTTTCCAACTTTTACAGATGCTGTTTCCTTTACAGCTATATAATAAATCTTGCGTGAAGCATTCACACAGTATTCTTTTTACTGCAAGCCACAAATTTCAATTGATTTTTACTTTCTCTTACACCTAGTAAGAGGAGAGGAAGTATTGCTATCGTGCTAGATTTTAGAAATTGAGTTTTCACCGGAAATACATATGTTGTGGGGTCCCTTAAATACGAAAAAAATCTTAGTAGAGAATGGTCTATATATATGTATGTATGTGTGTGTGTGTGTTAACAGAAAATCTTAAAAACTTCGTAAATTATGTTCACACAAAAATACCTTTTTTTTCTTTTTCTTTTTTTTATTTTTTTTTTTTATTGATATTTACAACTGCAAAAATACACTGCAACAAATAAATGTGTTAAATGGCAATCTTAAATAACAGGAGTGTGGATTGGAGAAGACATCCAGCGATGGCACTCCACTATCTTGAGTTATTCTACAAGGTGGTCACGGGGTCATCTTCTCTTCAGCCGCCTGCGTGGATTGTCGGTAATAGTGTTTGAAGAAAGCTGGTGAATTAAAGGATTAGGATGAGCAGTTGTGGATAAATGGAATTTAAGGAAACGAGTTTTGGCTAGATGGTTAACGAAAGGAATGTTTAATATCAGTATGGATAGTGAGGTTAACAATAGTAGGGCGCATTGACAATATTTTTCGAAGGATTTTTGATTGAAATTACTGGATACGACGGGAATTGGAACGCTTGGTTGTTCGCCATAATTCTAAGCCATATGACCATATAGGTCTCAGTAGTAGTAGGTAGAGAAGTCTTTTATTTTGTAATGTGAGTTTGGATCGTCTGTCTAGTAGCCTTGAGAGTTGTCTAAACCGTCTGTTTAGTTCAAGTCGTTTGAGCCTAGTGTGGGGATTCCAAGTCAGTCTTTTGTCTAGCTGGAAATCCAGGTAACGTACGCTATTTACGAGAGAGATTCTGAGTATGGTTAATGTGGATCGGTGGGATGATTTTTCTATCCAGTGTAAATATGATGTATTTACTTTTTTGTGAGTTAACTTTTATTTTCCATTTTAAGAGCCAAGATTCCAGTTGAAGGATATGTTCTTGTACAGAGCGATAGCTATTCAAGGGTTCAAGGTTTGGGGAAAGAATTGCAGTATCATCTGCAAAGATATATATATATATTACGGTATTTGGGTGTTTTGGGATGTCTGAAGTATATAAGGAATAGAAGAGCGGTCCAAGTATGCTGCCTTGAGGAACTCCAGCGAGTATAGGAAATATTGGAGAAAGGGCGGTACCCTGACTAACTTGGAAATATCTATCGGTTAAGTAGGATTTTAATATTAAATATTAGGTATGTGGGAGAAATCCCTTAAATTTAAACAGCAAGCCCTCATGCCATACCCTATCAAATGCTTGAGCAATGTCAAGAAAGACATCGGGCAGTACTGCTTTCGCTCAAGAGAAGAAGCTATGGCAACCACAACGCGAAGTCCTTGTTAGGTTGTAGATTGATGGGAACTGTAATGGAATCAGATATTAGATGTAATCGAATCGTTTGATGTGTGATTCCTGGAGTAGCAGATGTCTTGAAGAGGGCGGAAGTTAGTTTGAGAGATTTGGAAGTTAGTGCTCGAATTATTAAACGGTTTTTTATATAAAAATAAACTGTATTTTAACAATAATTTAAACGTGATAAATGGTAACTAATAACTATAATAAAATACTTAATAATAAATAGAAGATAAATAGCTGATAATTTAGAATGGTTAAAATAACGAACTAAAGTGCACAACTACGAGAATGATAAGTTGAATATAACTGTGAATTGCCGCTCGTGTATAGTTTGGTCGTAGATGATATAATAATCCCTCGTCGTATATCATAGAGTTTATATATACTGTTGTTCACACTCACACCAAGATATCTGTCTTAGTGTGCGGCCTTGTGCGACCTTCGTAGTTTTCTGACCTTATTTAGTGGCCATACTTATCGCGGTGCCTGCCTTTTGATGTGAGAATTGATGAAAAGGCTTTAATGTTTGTTTGGTTGACCGCGGCTGTCGGCGGCCAACAGTGTCACTGTTTTCACCTTTTGTAAATTATTTCTTTGGTGTACTTTGCCGATGTCAATGAGTTTGCCATGTCATTACAGAACGGAAACCAAATGAATAAAAAAAACGGAAGTCAAATGAATATAAAAATACCTAACATTATTATTTGAAATATTTTCCCGGGGAAATTGATTATTTTGGAGGTTCTGGGGGGGGGGGGCGAACAGTAGCGTTATGCTTTTCTCTAGTATGGTTTTACTACCTACATAACATTAATACAAATCGGAAACATTGTCAGAATTTCAAAATTGAACAAAATTGGTTAACCGGAAGTTCGATTTTACAGAATAGGTAAGAGAAAGTTGTAGGAGTTTTTCACAACAGATTTTTCATTTTATTTCGCATTTTTGTCATTATTATAATTAATTTATTTCATATTATTATTTTCTCTTATTGATAACAATAATACATTATAATAATTAACATATTTATGTTGCAGTATCTTGTTTTATAAATTAATTTGTAAATGTTATTCAGATATTGAATGGTAATAGCAATAACTATTAATAAAGAAAGAACATTATCACACAGTATCAACGGGAAAACCATTTTGTAAATCTATGAATAGAGAAATTAAGAACTAAATTGGAGTTTAAAGTTATGTTCTGTGAAATACAGATTATAAAGACTGGTAAAGCACTTTATAGTCAATACAGATTAGAAAGATAATGATAGCACGACAGGATAACTTTAAAGAGCTTTTGTCTCTAACAATTACTAACTTGGTTCTTAAAAGATTTATATTCATTGTCTTCTTCTTAAAGATAAAAATAAAAAGAAAAGAAAAAAAAGAAGAAAAAAATTTAAAACAAATGAGATCAACTTCTTTGAAGTTGCACCAATTTAAAAAGAATGAATGAATGAATACTGATCGGTTGTAATTACTTTTTTATAAACATTTCACAGTGTAAGCCAGTGGTATACATTTCAAAGGAGAGAAAACAGGAATTCATGCGATTAAATTGGTGCGCATTTCTGTAAGCAGCATTTTATTGGTGTGTGTTAGTATTCTCGAAGTGATAATGAGTTCAATGGTTTTTGTTGAGTATGCAATCCTTGTTTCAGAATTTGTGTGTTTATATTTTTAAATATTTTTAATTATAATATAGTATTTAAATTCACAAGGTATTTGTATTATTTAGGGAAGGGATTAGCTCAGAGGTAGCGCGCTGGACTAGCAACGCGGAGATCCCGGTGTCGAATCCAGCCGTACTATCCTTAGATATAGCAAATGACCATAGATGTTAACGCGACTTATATGAAAAATGAAAAGAAAAGTATTTGTATTAAATTTGTTTATTTCTTGATTTATATATAAAATATAAGTAGCCGATCAAAACATATTGATCATAAATATAACCGATACTTTTTGATGGGTAGTTGAGCTCATTGGAGAATAACATACCTGTGTTTCGGTGCCATGAAGAATTAGTTCATTAGCTTGTTTTCTACTGGTACAGAATTATGGGTACAAACTATTTAAGAATACTAATCCGTGCTGCGAGGATAACTGCCTCAGTCGAAAGGATTATCTCCTAAGGAAGCATTTACTTAACTTGCATCCAGCAGTAGATCCATTTTTTAGGAAATATTGATTATGATTATGACTCATGATTTCATTGAAATGAAAGTTGGCTGAATGATGATAGAGCTGAATTTCGAATATCTTTACATTCTTTATTGAAAACAGGGCTGATGTAACAGAAAATATCAGCGAGTAGCATAGCTTCTAGAAGTATATTGATAGCTATTATGTAATGCCATTCTGTCTAACTGCACTGGAATTTATAATGATTTTGATAGAATAAAAGGTGGGAGTAGAAATATGACACGATGCAATGTATGGTTGAATCTGAGATAGATATCCTCTAGATAGATTCTCACTGGCTTATATACACAGGTTCTCCCACTCTAGCCTGCCTAAGTCAGAGAGTAGTCTTTGTTAACCAGAGAGAGCCTCTCTTCTCTCTGCTGGATGCCATTACATCTACATACTTAATAACCGTAATAATATCATCTGTACTGACATAAGCAGATCTATTCCTGGATTAGGACAATAGGCCGGAAGATAAAATAAGGAAAGGGGACTGGATTTTGTCTAAGCAATTTGCATAAAAAGGTGACATTTGATTGTTGCAATGATTGAATAAACGTTTGCCCTATTCTTGCAGAATTTCGTTGGCATTTCCTAACTCTGCACTCTTTGCAAGCCCTTCTCAATGGTTTTAACTGTAAGAGGCTTATTAATTTTGTTCGATTTGCCTGGCGGTAACGGTACCAGCATGTGCAGGAATTTAACTTTTGGTTTGCGTTATTTATTAAAATATATATATAATTTTTCGTTTATATTTTGTTTTTCAATGTCTACTCGTTTTTTCACTTAATTTATTCTTTCAATATTACTTATTAATTAACTTTTTCATCATTAATTTTAATATTATATAATCCGGGTTCGAGTCCGGTGTTTACCCCTTAGATTTTTTTTCTTCCTAGGAGCCTTTACAGCTCACTGTTCAGTGATAGACAGTGTTGTCTGTAACGAGAGAACACTGTCCGAAGGCCGGCATGCTCTGAGATGGCTCCGGGCGCTAATGACCATAGATGTTGACGCGCCTTAAATTTAAAAAAAATAATTATTATATAGCACTTTAATGTTTCACAATCTTTAGTTTTCCAGTGTTCTGTATTTATTTATTTTTTACTTTATCTACAATTCGAATTTTTCTTTTTTCTCTCATATATTATATTAAAGAAAGAAAACTGTTTTATTATACTATTAGAATAATATTTTTGATAAAATGTTTAAAACATCCTTTCTCCGGCTGACGGATACAATGCCCAACTAAACACTATGTATTAATCTTTCCTGGTTATGTAAATTTTTAAAATAAACTATTATTATTATTATAAAAAAGGAAAGGGGACTGGATTTTGTCTAAGCAATTTGTCAAAAGGTGACATATGATTGTTCCAATGATTGAATAAATGTATACCACCAAAATTTACTAAAAAACTTGACAGAGAAGTCAATTTTCCAACAACAAAAAAAGTGCGTTCAATTATATATATATATATATATCGAGTAAATCCTGGAAGTTTACCAGTTAATTGGAGCGGAAAATTTGTGCCAAAAAAATAACTAGATATATAAATTAATAATTAATCGTTTTGGTAGTGGAATCGTTTATTGTGATTCCTATAGTATGTAGTAGATGTCTGAAGAGGACGGAAGTTAGTTTAGAGATTTTTGGAAGTTAGAGCTCGAATTACTAACACTGAATTTATAAAAATAGACTGTATTTGTACAATAATTTAAACGTGAGTAATGGTAACTATTAGCAAGAAATACTTAGAAATAAATAGGAGATAAACAACTAATAATTTAGAATGATTAAAATAAATAAACTAAGATGCACAGTTATGAAAATGAGTATAAGTAGAACCTGTATAGGGAAGCGGAACTGCTGCTCGTATAACGATGTACTCGTCTATAATAATCTACTGCGTACTGGTATAGAATAATCCCCTCTTCCAATGGGGCGAAGTTTATATTAGTGTTAGCAACACTTACACCAAGACATCTGTCCTAGTGTGCAACCTTGTGTGACCTTGGTTAGTTCGGTGACCAGTGATTTAGGTCAGTGGCCAGCTTTATCGGTGCTTGCTTTGATGTAAAGTATTGACCCTTGTATTGAAAAGGGCTTTGTTGTTTGTTTGGCCGCGGCATTGTCTTGAAGACAGAGGCCACAAGTTATAAATTATCTTTTATTCCTGCCATCCTTTGTGAAGATAGCAGCTGGCTGGAACCACTTTGATATTGCTATGACTCTGATGTGTCAATGACTTTGATGTGTCCTTACATTTTCCTAAAACAATTTAAAGGCCAGTAAATATTTTGTGATTATTGAACAGAGAGAGGTAGGTGTATTATCAATTTTTTTCTGTATTGGCTGAAATTGATTGTACAAATTGTTGAAAGAAAAGGTACTCGGTGATACTGTTAACTCACTCTCTCTCTATATATATATATGTGATTTATATATTTATAGTATATATAAATCATTGTATACATCTGATACATATATATATATATATATATATATATCTGATACAGTATATATATATCTGACATATATACTATATATATCTGACATCAATTCATATATATATTCAATATATATGTATATATATATACTCTCTCAACTCGAGCTGTCCTTCTCCTATTTATACCACTGAAGAAGATTCTGAAAGTTTCTCAAACATCTAGGCCATGGGAGACCGTTGTAGAAGGATCTAGAAGCGCCTCGCTAGCGCTTTCCAGCGGCCACGAGGAGAACATGAGGTGCCTGCTTCTTCCCCTAGATGGCAGTAGTAGCTGCGTTGCATTACAATATTATAAATAAATAAAGAAAAATTACATATTTTTTAATTTGGATATTGAGAAAAACAGCTATTTTTCTCTCAGAAATAACATATTTATTGCTTTGAAAAACATTTCAAGTGTTTCATTCTCAAATTTTACTTTTTTATAATTTTGGTGATTATTATTTTTTTTTTATGATTATTGAAATTGGTTAACATACATTTATCTTATAATATTACTGTAGCTTTATCTATCATATATATTCTTCAGTTATTGTACAGAATGTGTTGAATCAAGAATTTTAACGTGCCATGCAAAACAAGGGAAACGGAACGTACTAAAATACGATTTGCATAATGTAAGATAAATAAAAGAAAAAAAAAATATTTGCTTGAATTATTTGTTCTTCATTTTGTTGGAAATACTTTCACACGTAGGTCTAGTGGCTAGCGCATTCGCCTTTCGTGCGAGAATTCAGGGTTCGATTCCCGTGTAGGCAAGGTCGGTGATGACCCAGCATCGTGATAAAATGTGGGAAGCTACAGCTAGTAGCGCCCTAGATAACGAAGGCCGGAACTAAACGGCGTGGGAACTGCGGCGTGTATCACACGCCTCTCTATTCAAATCGCCGTCTGCCAAGCCTGGGTCCTTTATGGGCTGTTACGCCATAGGTTTTTTTTCGCCAATGTGAAATCTGGCGCCAACATAGCCAGTCTTATTGCATTGATTTACGTAATATATACAATAAAAAAAAGCATCTTATAAGGCATTTTCAGTCTTTTTATGTTTTAATAAATATGAATTCTTATACGAAAATGTATTTACATTAGATGAAATTTTGTAATATAAGCTCTTACATTGTATAATTATTACAGAAGGTAAGTTTTCATTTGTGTGTCGCTAAGCTCTATATATAAAGTTCCACTTGTACCTTTGTTTGACAAACAATTCTAGTTTATGAATTAACATTAGCTTCTGTTAAACTGTAGTTTATACATACGGAAGGAAACCTCAAGACTCATTTTAATATAACATAAATTTGTCATTTCATTACCATATATTTAAGTTATTAAATTTGTATTTATTTTTAGATGAAATTATATTTTAAAATATTCACCAGCCTATGTATTTTTGCAGCTGTATTTTAGCCGGAGCTAATTTTTTGTTTTTGTTAGTGATGGAGCCTTACAATATTAATTGCTACTTTTGCAGATTGCCCAGCATCAAATATAGGATTTTTTGCTGTATCATCCATTCGCGGACATCGTTAACACATTGAGAAAGCCAAACTTTTGAGCCTATTAAATCTAACATTTCTAGCAGTATTTGTACGGTGATTTAGGTGACAGTTTTAAGCCAGAAATAGTTGAAGAAGCTTCGCTCACTGGATGTTCAAGCACCAATAAACATAATCTAACCATAAGTAAGTTGTAACTTGTACTTACAAAAAAGGGAAATGAGTTGTCTGTAATGTATTCTAAGGTTATGTTTACTTCATTTTGGACAAAACTATACCAACATGTAATGTAGTTTTAGATATCAAATGACTGTCTCTAGCTACATCGTTTTAGCAATTTTTCCTAGGTGTGTTCTATCAGGCAGTCTGTTCTCAATAAAGTATCTATCAGGAGCACGCTGCTGAAAGCCACCAGACTGAACCTAAGTGAGCCTAAGAGATATTGCTAGCTGTGGCCGAATCATACAATTTACTGACCTTTTAGAGCCATTTCACAAAAATCAATTTTCTCAGAAAAAAGTGTCAAATAAAAGAGAAAGACATTTTTGGAGATCCAAGCAGGTATGAATGAACTGCAGAGCCGCAAGGAAAAAATGCCTGGAGAAATATATGAAGTTACCAAGAAACCATTGGCAAGAATATATCGCCGCTTCGAACCGCCTAAAAACTTAGAAGACATTACTGACTGCTGTATCTGATTTGCGTAAAGACCATATGACTTGCGCTGCAAGGAAAGGGAGACGACCCTTCATAAGCGCAGGACACCCAAATAAAATCGTTTCCAGAAGGGCAACGGCCTGGAAAGTAAGAAAGGAGACTCATAGCTCATAGCACTTAGAGCTTACTTTGGATACGGACGGCTCCAAATGTCACATGAACGAGTGGCTTTACATTTACACTGACGGTTTGGCAAACCGAGAAAGCAAAAAAGCAGGAGCAGGTTACTTCTGTGAAGTAAACTGTCATGGCAAGTTTACGATCAGTAAGTATTCAACCAATTTTGACGATGAAATCGAAGCCATAAATCAAGCAGCCAATGCCCTAATTAAACTGGAAAGATCGAAGAGGAAGGCTGTATTTCTTGTAGATTCCCAATCCGCAATCGGTGTTCTCTAATCCACTGTGCTTAATACATGTCATTGAGTGGAAAACACTAAGTTAGTCGTTAGCAGCATAATAGAAGCCGATTGGAAGTTGGTTTACCAGTGGATTCCGAGCTGGCATCGAGGAAAGAAGGAAGTGAGCTACCCCAATCAGTGACTTCCAGTGACCTTTTTGGAGGCTAAAAGAGAAAGCACTCTCTTCACAGACAGCACTGCCCATAATGAGCTGAAGAGGTTTCTATGAAGAGAAAATATAAGGGTAGCAAGGCTGGATTCGAACCCGAGTTCTCCGCGTTGCCAGTCCATCGCGCTACACTGAGTTATATCTTCCACGCACTATATGATCCACGCGCTATATCTTCCTGTCTGAATTTATTAAAAATGTCTTAACAATGAAACTATGATGTATATGTATGGCATAAACATCTGGTTTCACATAAAATAAAAAAATGGCCGTACCTTATTTATTATAATATATCATTTAAAATAATGGAAAACACTGATATTCACTTAGAGAAATTAAAATTTACAATATTACATGAACACGAAGGTCCTGCTAATATCTATTACAAGAAAAAACAATTATCTGTAAATACCATTGTGAATATTTATACTTTATTTTTTTAGTAATATCTCTATTTTTTAATTACTGATATATCATCACCACTCAGTTTTCTAGAAGCTATTAGAAATACTTTACACAAAATGTTAGACAATAATTTATTAAAGTTATATTTCTAACAAGTTGTATAACACTCCAACAAATTTTTTAATACAAAATGTTTTATAACATAATTTTTTTTTTATTTTTTATTTCTTTACTTATATAACATACATTTCATAAAAAAAAGTATATTGACACTAATCTGGTACAAATCTCAAGTGTAAGATTTAGGAAAGAGAAAAAAGCCAACCTGTGAAGATACTCTCAAGAAGGGATTACTTGCATCTTAGGATTGTAAAAGATTATTGGGCAAAGTGACGAGGTGGACTGTCAGAGATTTTTTTTCTTTACGCTGTAAGAGAAAACATTGCGATAGTGTCAAGTAATTGAAATTGAGTTTTCATCAACCTTTTAAGGCTTTCAAATGTGGGGAAAAAAATCTGGTGTTAATCCCCCCTCAACTCCAAAAAAACAGGAGTTTCTTTCTGCTGTTCATGCATAATGACAAATTTTCTTTAAACCAAGATTTATTCATTTATCCTAATATAAGTAGAAGTGTGAGCCACAAGTAATTGTAAATAATTGTAATCAAGAAGAAAGAGCCAATAATATTGAACTAATCTTTAAAGCTAACTAATCTTTAAAGTCGCAATTCCGGCTAACCGATTTTTTTTAAATGTGGAATTCCATCAATGCGTGTTATGTATATTAATATGTTATAAAGATGGTAAAATCATCTAGATAAAGTACTGAAATATTAATTTAAGTAAAGCCTAACTTTACTGTTCCTTCTGAACTCCCAAAAAAATCAATTTTTCAGGGAAAAAGAATGAATATTTTTGTATGTAGATAAAGTAAGTAAAGTAAAGTAATGCCTATTTTTTCAGGCGGGCTTAACGTCCAACTAACAAATTAGGTGTCGTGGACGGGGGCGGAAGCACCTACTTTACTATTAATAATTTTTAAACAAATATAAAATTTAGCAGTTATACGCTGGACTTGAACTGAGGTCCACCCACAAGTCCCTCCCACCAACAAGTCCATGCTCATAACCACTACACCAACCATATGGCTTAGCCATCAGCGAACTCAAGTGAGTCTAAAGCCCAATTTACAATACTCAAACATTTCAACGTTAAACAAATCAATTGTATGTAGATAATATACGAACTTTAATTAATAAATATACCACTCAAAGTCGTATACACACGGATCCAAGATCCTGGAAGGAACTGGGGCACCGGTGTTCAGGCCTAGAAGCAAACAATCGGAACCCATGGGTATGTTTCCCAGCATCTCCCAGGCGGAAATTCACGGTATTAGAAGGTGCATTCAGTTTAACCACGATAGGGGATACCGGAATCAAGAGATGGTTATGCTATCCGACATTCAGGCTGCCATTAAAGCCATTGAGCTCTAGTGTCATCAGTTCTAAAATAGTTTGGGAATGCCTAGGTAAGCTTAACGATCTAGGCAGAAACAATAAAGTAACCCTATTCTTGGTGCCAGAACATGTCGGCGTGGAATGCAACGAATTGGCCGACATCCTGGCAAAAGAAGGCGGAGAGAATCTCCTCACTTGGGGCCTGAGCCCTTTTGTGGAGTCAGCGACCAGTTACTCTTGGAAGAAATCAAGAAAGAGGAGGTGGCGAAAAGAGCACATCTCTGGAACACTCTCCCGGGACTGAGGCAGGCCAAGGTCAGTCTGGGAGGTTGTAACCAGGAAAAGTCGAAGGCCTGCATCAGTCTGAGTAAAAACACCGGGATTTCTCACGGGGCACTGCAGACTCAGTGAAAACCCAAGGAAGCTGGGAGATGGAGGAAACTTCAATAGATCTCCTCATCGACTGTTGCGCTTACATCCAAAGAAGATTTAACAGCCTGGGTTGTTAGCAGATGGGGAGGGGGAAATACCCACCTTAGAATCCTCCAAGATTCTGGGATTCGTTAGGGAGCTCAACTTGGAAGTGGTACCGTAGATGCAAGCTCAGGTACGGTACCACAGGGAGTGCAATAGATCACTGGATGATCGCAGTGCATTAACCATAAAAAAAAAAAACGAACCTTAAAGAAAAGACGTTTTCGAGAATTTCAATTTCGAGAAAACCGCGAGAACTGAAAAAAAACTATTCAGTAAAGTCGCACTTCCAGTTGATGGGCATTTACCTTCGAAACCTTCGTGTCATATGCGGTGGTAGGAATACCAAACTTGAAATTTCTGTGATTTTTGCGTTTTAAGTTATTTTGTTCACAAACACACACACAGTCCATTTCCGGTAAAAATTCAATTTGAAAAATATGGTATGTTCGTAATACTTTCTCTTTTAAAAAAAATGTTTATTCAACTGTTGTCAATTATGCGCGTTTGCGATTTGCGACAGAGAAGATGTGATATTTCTTGTAGATAAATATTTTGTACATTATTTTATTATTTATTATGAAAACGGCATGTAAAATCGAACTAATCGGAGACAAAACCGAAAGAATGAACAAGTAAATATTCAATTTATTTGTTACATGCAGTTTAATTTTAAGAAGTTTAGGGACCCGTTCTTGGCAAAATGCGAACTTTAAATGTGAGATAAAGGCAAGAAATAAGATGAGGTGAGAACTCATCATTAGGTGAAGATAATGTATAAATAAATATCAATAGGTCAAATATGATATTTTCAGTTTGGTCCTGAAGCTGAATATCAGTCAAAAATTATGTGCACTACCTGCAGTATGCAATAAATTCTGTTCTATTTTGAAAAATGTTAACACCACTTTAATGCTTGACGTAATATCCGAAGGTGTAACGATAAAAGTTTTATGATGGCACTTTAAGAAAAAATATATTAATAGAAGTTTTTCCAAAAAAAAGCTTGAAAATAAAATTTTTCACTGAAGGATAAAAAAAATTATGTGCAGTTAACAGTTTTTATTTATAACCTGCTTTTATGAAGATTGAAGTAATTTAAATTTATATTTGACCTTTAATAGCATTCTTTTATTTCTAGAATATAAACTATATGCATTCTAAATATACCCAATCTTAGAATTCTTAACAGAGAACCCCAACTATTTCCAGGTGAATTGGTCGGCGAAAAAGCTTTTGCATAGACGTCAGTAATCATGTTAGTAATCCCATCATGGTTGAAGATGCATTCCTACCACCCACTTTTAGGTTCCTTTATTGCATTCCTTACCAAGGCTATTCAGAACACCAATTGGCATTGCCATGCTATTCCTTCCTGAAAGGATGAGATAAGGGATGATGTGGGTGTGTCTCTGTATGGAAGCTTACACCCACTACTATAGATAGATTAGGCTATATGAAATTCTTGGGAGTTACTTCTCTAGTAGTAATACACAGAAATGAATGGTAAAATAATTTCAGGATCTTGACATTTTACAAAATATACAAGATATCATTACAAGATATTTCTATTTCGTATGTAGGACATATTTTTAAATAATCCGATTTTTTTTTTTTTTTAAGGTTGATAAATTACATGTTTGAAAATGTTATGCATTTGTTGTGGGTTAGATGTGTATTATAGGTAAATTATTACCTATAATAACTTGATCTTGTTTTTCATAAAAGTAACCCGATTTTAACCAGAATATAAGTTGAGATATTTCACAAAAAAGTGTGTTTAGTTGACCAGATTTTTTTTAAACTGCTTGAATGGAAAGAACTGACAAGATTTGATTTCACATTGTAAACATTCTTTGGCCATAATATAGATAGATATTGTCTAATTAAAGAGTTTATGATTTTTAAGAATTGTTTCTGTTTATTTATTTTGTGTTTCTACAAATTTATTATATAATGGGATTCCGTCTCATCAAAGATTCATAGGATCTGAAGAGCGTAGATGCACATTAAATGAATCAAATTTTGTTATTTCCCACCTAGGCCAGACTAGGAAGTGAAAATTCGATTCATACAAATAGAGCGACAGCAATTCACTTCAGGACAGTTTACGACCAGTTAACAACCAGTCAGCAACCTGTCTACTAGCTTTCTCATCACTCTGCCAGTCTGTTCTCTTTATATTTTTCTTGCTACGAACTTCTATTATACTTGTAAAGTTCTTGCAGTTTGTGTGTTCTATTCATTATACAGTGTTTAGCATTAAAATCCATTCTCTCTCTTTCACACATCCATTACAACTATTACATTAACATAAAATGAAATATTTGAAGCAAATAATATTAATGTTCATAATAAACTTTGCAAAAGTATTCAATAATATCAATCAACTAGAAAGTGAATTAAGTATCAGAAATGTTCTTTTGGTAGTCATCGACCGGTTTTCTGGCGTTCGCCCATCATCAGGATGTTTTTGTCAATACAGAGTTGTGATAACATAGACTTACACAGAGCAATAATTTTATGACGGGAATATTGGCTATATTAGGGTTAGCATGTTTTTCAAACACCTGTGATGGAAAGAGAGCATTTAGGATAGATCTCGCATTGACATGTTGGGATTAGGATAAAAGATGCAATGATCCAATTATTAAAGAATCTGGCGGATGATTATATTTAGTCAGCACAGTTCATATGACCAGTAGAATTTGGATATTTCCCAGCTATTAGCTCATATTACATACTTATAAAAAGTCTGTAATTAAGCTAGTTTAGACATGTTATATTTAAGCATGTAAAGAAGCCTTATATGGCGTGTGTGAATTATGAAAGGTGAAATGTGAAATATGTTAGTGTTATCAAACAACTTGCTAAAATAGATTGATTGTTGATTGATTGATCGTTTATTTTGTTTTGATTATTTTGTTTAACAAAATATTATTTATTTATCTATACTATCTCACGATCATTCAACTCGTATTTTATCATTTCTTGTCGGTAACTATTATTTCACAGCAGCCCACGGCTGAGACAGTGTTATTTCGCGCTGTTATAAATAAATAAATAAATATAATATGGATAATTAATTATAAAGTAAATCTCCCTCAAACAACGTAGTTTAAGATATAGCTAGATAGATAGATAGATTCTTCATTCGTACAGCACCAAAGGTACAGAACAGTGTCAAATAAAAGAAAGTTTCAATCATTTACAGAGGTACTCGTTTATAAAGTAATAATTTTTATTTAGTAAATATTTTTTATGTTCCTTTTTAGATTTATTATTTGATAGGCTCACCTGAAGCAGAGACTCAGGCAAACAATTATACATTTTAGCGGCCATATATGCTGGGCACTTTTTCCAGCTTTTGAAGTCCGATGTGCACGCACCTCCAATAAGTAGTCGTAATGTTATGTAGTTCCCCTCTACGCCGAAACTTATTTGGATGTTCTAGTACAAATACGGCACGTTTAAGGATATAGCAGCAGGGTAGTGTTAGAAAGCCTAATCGCGGAAATAGTTCGCGACAACTTGTATCCTTTCTAACCTTGTATATTATTCTCACTACCTTCTTCTGATACCTAAACACATTCTCCGCTAGTGGCGCGCTTCCCCACAACATTATGCCATAAGTTGACTGAATGGAACAGCGCATAGTAGGTCGTCTTCAGTCCTTCAATGGTCAGTACGTCAGCCAGTCGTCTTATCAAATAACACAGTCTACTTAATTTCTCACATTTTCCCTCAATTAAGGCACCATAATTTAATTTAGTATCTAGTATTATACCTAGATAGCGCACCGTGTGTACCTTTTCTTCTTTTAGTGAGAAGACTAATTCCTGTGTTTTTGACGCGTTCATTATTAAGTGATTTTCCTCACTGTATTTACCGGTTATCGCTAATTCAGCATGCTTATTGCATTCCATGGAGTTCTCACCAGTAGTGACCAATGCTCTGTCATCTGCGTATTGTAATACCTCTACGTTTTTGATGCAAGGTAAATCATTTACATAAAGGACGAAAACGAGAGGTCCTAAAATCGAACCCTGCGGAACTCCACTTGCTATACTCATTGTCTTGGGCTTATGGTCATTAACGTCAACAATCTGACACCTACGTAAGATAAGATTTGAAAAATTGCAACGCAACTCCTCGTATGCCATATACTGTTAATTTAGCAATCAGCAAGTCATGAGAGATAGACCCCCACGTATTGGATGTTTCCATTCTTAAAGAAAATGTGCCCCTTTAAAGACATAAACATGTGTTTTTCCCCACTTAGGTACCATTTCCCTCCTCCTTTCTTGCCCTAGTTAAGCCGTAACAGAAAGCATTTAAAGACCAGTCAGTATAAACTAAATTTGCTCTGTGCAGATCTATGTTATCACACTATTTTGACAAACGCATCCTGTTAATGGGCGTCAGAAAACTGTCGATGACCACCAAAAGAAGTAGGCTATCACGGAAAATATCTCTGATGCATTCCAGCTCTGCGGAACCAATCCCATCAATATGGATTAAATTATAATAGCATATAGTAACATTTAGCTACACTGTTTAGTCGTCTCCAGCCGGAAAACTAACTACCTTACCATTTCGCAAGGTCATCCCTGGAGAATTGAATGCTCTCACCATTGGAGAGAGATTTTGAGGAGAGGTAGAGAGAGAGAGAGATATTATTAATTTATTATAAACTTAAATATTATTATTTATTATAACTATCTACTGAGAAGACTGATTTGGAGATAAACTCTCCCAGACAGCCATAGCACTTATATCATCATTATCTTTTTGTTAGAGCAACTTTTTATATATTTGAAAGAGAAAAAGTAAGAGAAAAATCAGCTGAGTGTTTCAAATCGGATTTTTCATACAACAAATATAAAAATTTCCTTGTGATTCCAAAATACTGACTCAGCCATATTATTTTTTTAATTTCTTTTGAGCTATTTCCCAAATTTATTTGGGCGAGTATTGATTTCTCACCTCTAAAAACACTTAATAAAGATGTTATTTTAATTTAATTAATCTATTCCTTAAAGGAATATTCGGATAATTCTAAAAATCTAAATGTTTTACATATAACGTTTTCTCCAAAAGTTTTGCAGATAATTTATAACTAGTAATGTATAGTTAGTTGCTTATTTCATAATTTGGCTTCAAATGGTTGTATCTAACTTTTTAATATTTAATCCAACTTCTAGAGGGATAAACTTTAGTTTTTTGTTTATTAAAAGCCCAGCCATTGGATATTGATATTAAAATTTGTTGAGTGGTTGGAATTTTTGCTTGATAAAACAAATACTGTTCACGTCTTTTATTAACTCATTCTGTGGAATATTGGCAATAGATGGAAGAATTATTAGTTTTTAATCAGCAATTTGCTTCATTTAAGTATTTAATAATATATTGTAAAAATCCATTGTTATTTGTTAAGTCGTCATTTGTTGAGTCAACTTGTCAGTCAACGGCATAGTGACCTTGATGGATTAACTGTTTATGGACCTATTAGTTTAAAACAAAGTTGATCAATATCCCAAAATAAGTTATTGTTTAATGGAATTTGCATTCTGTGCCACTAGATATATGATAGATGACGAGGTATAATACCTATTAACTAAATTTCAACACAATCTGTAATATCAAATACAAGTTGTAATTGTATTTATTCAGGAATTTGTATTAAATAAAAACCTATATATTTGTAATATTTATTTAGGAAAAAAAACTAAAATTTAATATAGGAACAGGCTTTCGCAACAGCAAGTACAGGTGAAAATCGTTAACGATGTGAACGCTAATTTTTTGACAGAAAAAATTCTTATGTTTCTCCATACTTCATATTGTTCGTTTTTCCACTTAGCAAGTAGTTGCTAAGTGGGTTCGGTTTACATAAAACACACTAAACTCCTAACAACACTAATTTATTGTTCAACACAATAAATTACAAATAAAGCACTTAAATACACTATATAAACCAAAAAAAATTCTCTTACTTCACTTTTTATTAACCTTCAACAAGAGCGCACTCCATTTGTAACAAGACTCACTCACTTAAGCTGTGCTTCTCCTATTTATACCACTGGAGAAGGTTCTGGAAGCTTCTCGAACTTCTAGGTCGCGGTAGACGGTGGGAGACAGCTGTAGAAGAATCTAGAAGCGCCCCGCTAGCGTTTTCCAGCGGCTACGAGGAGAACTTGAGGTGCCCGCTTCTTCCCTTAGATGTCAGTAGTGGCTGCGTTACAACATGTTGTTTTTAAATGCAGCATTTCATTCTATGACAATCGATAATGTTTACAATTGTTGTATGTGCTTTCCCACATTAACAGATTGCAATATATCATAATCTCATTTCAGTAGTTTCATAATAGTATCCAATATTAAGAAGTCCATTGCTGAAATCCCTGCAAATCAAATAACACTGGATAATTAATTATTTTTAGTAATTTTTAAATTAATATAAAATTATGAAGTCTTTGAAAAACTTGTAAAACAGACAGTTTATCTAAACATTCATAGATGAAATTCCTTTTTTTTTTTTTTAGTTCCGATAAAAATATTCAAATTTGCCATGTTTGATATCTCTACAAAGAAGAAGAAAAAAAAAACTATTTAAATTCAAACTCTTTTATAAGTCTATCCAAACATGACTTCAATCGTCTTCTTAGGTGCTTCTAATTTTTTGTAATTCTCAGTTTCGAATAAAGTATACAGTAAAATATGTATATACTTAATACATATTATATAACACATATACGTTTAAAACTAACTCCCAAACATTCACTACAAAACTCGACAGCAAAGAGAAAAGCTGTCTCGGCAAAATACGCGTTGAATGTAATCTGGAAAAAAACGTAATTTTTCACCCATCAATTCCGTTTCCTTCAAGATTGACAGTATTCAATACGATATCGAGATCAATTCTCTGCTACGCTGCACAAGTTTGGGGGGAGGTAATGAAGAGATCTTGATAGTTGATACAAGTTTTATGGTGTTTTTTTTTCTTATAAAAAAGTTATTATTCTTGCCAATGTTTACTCCATCCTGTATGTTACATCTAGGGACTTGGTTCATTCACACTTCGTCGCTTAATAGCTGCTGTATGATTAAAGCACTGAGCATGGATTCAGTCAATTGCGAAGGGAGTGTGCAAACTTGGGTTCAAGAGTGGGCAATTCTGGCAGCGAAGTACTGCATTTACTTGATTTAAACATCGAAATGACCGACACTGAGTTTTACTATGAAGGTGTAATAGTTAAGGTGAAGGTGGTTTCCATGATAGATAGATCGATAGAATGAATTAATTCCTGGCATAATTATGAACTTTATAAAAAGTTGAATCACTGAGCGAGATGTGTGGATATTATGGCCAGTAAGAACAACATTCTTATTGCTATGTAGACTGTTCAAAGTTAGGGGAAAGTTGCTGCAAGGGGTATCAGTTGCATGCTATTACTTGGGGAGTAGCGACCCCATGGGTTACCACAGCTTAGTACTCCATGCACTTCATCAGGACAGTACACAGTACACTTAAACTACATACACTCTAGACTCTACAGACAAGGAAAAACACAGTACACAAACTAGGGTCTCCTTCCCTAGTTAATTGGCGAAAGCCAAGGGAGAAGAAAGGGATTAGCTCAGTGGTGGCGCGCTGGTCTAGCAACGCGGAGGTCCGGATTCGAATCCAGCATGCTGCCCTTAGATTTTCTCTTCCTAGGAGCCTCTACAACTCACTGTCCGGTGATGGGCAGTGTTGTCTGTAGTTAGAGAACGCTGCTTGGAGGCCAGCTGTGCATTGAAGAAGGCTCCCGGGGGCACATTAGATCTTTCAGGTCGCGGTGTAATAATCCACTACAACAAACCACAATATAGGGGAAAGTTGTTGAACGATAACTATAATCCATATTTATGTTCTGATGCTTGCGAGCGGTTACACTGCACACTCACTAACTACATAGTTAATGATATATACTATATATATATATATATATATAAAATATTTTATTATATTGTAATTACTATTATAATGGAGTTGTTGAGGAGAGAAATTAGGTTTGATTAAATGAACGAGATATGAAGGCACTAATATAATGTAGCTAAGTTTACACTGCACTAGACTTTATAATGAAAAATATAGAATGAATGGTGAGAGTAAAGATATGACACGATACGATGTACAGTTGTATGCTTGTATCTGATAGATTCCTCTAGATAGATTCCCACTAGCTTATATACACAGGTTCTCCCACTCTAGCCTGCCTAAGTCAGAGAGTAGTCTCTGTTAACCAGAGAGGGCCTCTCTCTTCTCTCTGCGGTGGTTGCATTATCTTTGCGGTACTATTACACTATATACATATAGCCTTACTTGGCGAAATCTTCGGGTTTGCTGTTTTTAAATGTTAGTGGATACTCTCGGATTTCGGTCCAGCGGTTCGGCAGCAAGAAAAACTCTTGGAGTTTATCACCAGACTTCTTATAATTTTTTAAAAGTGTATTATCTAACAAATAAAAGATAATTCTGAACAGTTTTAATATAAAAAAAAAAAACTTTGTTTACAGAATTGTTTATCCATGCCAGAATAGGTCCGACCATATTCAGGTGAGCTCTGCACATGTGACAGGAGGTTTAAAGATTCGAAGATATTTATTTTTGTAATATTTTTTTATTATTATTATTTTTACACCATCCTGAAAAAGTAGAAATTTATTATATATCACGTATTCTTTTATAGTATTAAAGCTTAAAAATATTAAAGAAATAAACTTTACTATTATTTAGTACAATCTTATTTTTATAAAATCTTTTATAAATATCTCATACCCTTTATAAACTTCCTTTATAAGTTTATAAAGTTAAAACTTATTTAGTTTATTTCTAGCCACAGTAATCCTTTCAAAAAGTTTATAATCCAATTTTAAAATTAATTCTGTTTATATTTTTGTGCCAATTTATGCAAAATATATTCAGTTTTTATAATTCATTGTAACATATTGAAGAAATCAATCCTCTCTTCTTGTGGGAGAGTGGCTAGGAGAGTTTAAGGAAGTGCGGATCTTCTCTGATAGTCAAGCCGCACTAAGGGCTTTGAGTAAGCCTTGGTGGAGTTCGAAATTAGTGGGAGAATGTAGGAGAAGGCTTAACGCTTTGGCTCGGAGGGGTAAGGTGCATCTCTATTGGATACCCGGACATGCGGGAATAGAGGGCAATGAGAGGGCGGATCGGCTGGCCAGGGAGGGATCATCATTACCATTTTGTGGTCCTGAACCAGCCCTGGCCGTTACAAAGACGTTTCGCGACAAACAGATTAGACTTTGGGAGACGAGAGCTTTGGAGAAACGCTGGAGGGACACGCAGGGGTGCCTCCAAGCTAAAAGATATATAAAGGCAGGTAAGCAGAGAATTTCGGAGTATCTCTTGTCTCTTAGTAGGACGGGTTTGAGGACCTTGGTAGGAATAGTGACTGGACACACTTGGGTGTCCAGTCACTTGTTTAACATAGGAGGACGCGGAGTCCCATTTGTCAGAACTGTGATGACGGAGTTAGGGAAACGGTGTATCACTACTTATGTCAGTGTCCCGTTTCGCTGGAACTAGGTTTCGTATATTTGGGAGGACACCACTCGCAGGATTGTCTGGGCGAGTTGGAGTTTGGGGATATCTTGAGATATTGCAGATTAACCGGCAAGTACCGGGGGAGATTAATTAAGGGGTTACGGGGGGTATCGGGGGGGATAAGGGCCACATAGGCTTAGGTCCTGCGCCTCTCGGCACCCGTTTTGATAATAATAATAATCCTCATTTTATCCGATAAAGTATTAAAGAAGTTTAATTTTTTTTTTTAGTTTGGACTTTTAATATCGTTATAAAAATGAAGAGATTGAGACTCAGAACCCTAGCGTACTGGATCTATAGCTCGAATGACAGATTTTTCCTTAAATTTATAATAATAAATGCCTTTATTTACATATTTTACATATGATTTATTTTGAATTTAGAGAGTTTTTGTCTTCTACGGTGACCAGTATGAACCAGCTCGATCATCTTCCATCTTCCAGCTTTGCATTTTTCCTTCCAATATGACTTGTCCAAGAGGTTACCATTGTCAAATCACTCCTTTTATTTCGACTTCGTCGAACCATCTCTTCAATCGTCTACCCCACTTTCTCTTTCTAACTAGAGGAATCAACTCAGTTGCCAACTTGCTTCATCTCCAGTCGCCTCTCATTGACACATTTACCGTCTAATCCCACTTTAGTTTTTTAATAAATCCAACCGCGTCTCTTACAAAAGTTGTTGCTTTGGTAACCTACTCCTTCCTGACTCTGTGGGTTCCTGTTTTTCATTCAACATACATCGTTTAGTGCTTGTTTGTTAAATCGCTAATTATTTTCATGGGGGCTTTACTGATGAGTCAAGTTCTGGATCCATACGTTAATTCAGGGAAATAATGCATATCTCTTCCGTTCTAAACTTATATCACCATTTCTAATTCTTTTGAGACCAGAACATCTACAAGAAAATGGTTTTTCGTCTATTGTATTTCTTACGAGAGCTTCTCTTGAAAGGAAACCATTTTGTCCAAGATGAAATTGTCTTTCACAACTTTTACTATGCAGAGGCCTTTTTTTCCATCTGTTCTTACTCATGATGTTTGTTTCAATTTTAACTTTGAATTAAATTTCGTCTTTAAATTTATAAATTTTAATTAAAGAACAGAAATACATAATAACAGAAAATATGTTTGCCACTTTTCTCAGCAAGTAATCGATAATTAGGAACTCCTGAAAAGCCATTGCCATTACTTTACTAGGATGATGTATAGTACGTCCCCAGGAAGCTTGGTATAAGAGGATGGAGAAGAAAAGCCGAGAACAGACAGGATTGGTAATTCTTTTTGGAGGAGGCCCAGACCCAACTAGGGCTGTGGCGCCATTTAGTAGTAGTAGTAATCTTTTAATGAATTTGTTTATTATTAGAAAATACGTTAAGAGCAATCTTAAGAATTTTATAATATTTAACATCGGTTATTAGATAAGAAAAAAGACTTCAGTGTCCGAAAAGCATGTGGACAGCTGTATAAATGGCTGATCAATAAATGGAATGATGAGGAACTATCCTGCCACAAATATTTTCTATTTACTACTAACAATGTCAAGTAGTTAATGCCACCCATCTTGAGGGCTTTTTATATTCCAGCTGTAGTAAGTGGCAGAACTAACTTTCTTCGTTTTTGTTAAATTGGAAGATCAATTAAATAGAAGTTAGTAACTTCTACTATATACCCATGTAATAAAATAAACAACCCTCTTTTGTGGAAGTTTGCTATATAAGCGCTGGATATATCACACTGCAGCTATCGGGATGTTCCAAGGGCTAGCATCATGACGTCCAGGCGCACTTGAACTATACATAATCCCCTCCGTCACGATACATAGTTAACTATTAAATAGTTAATTAGACTTTAAAGTATGTTTATACTGTGGTAACTGTAAGCTTAAGAAATTTAATGAATGTTCTGGCCTAGTTTAATAATTTTTAATTCATTATTTCAATAGCAATTTAATGATGAAAAAATAAACTTTATTCGGAGACACTGTCCCTTAAGGATAAACAATAGTGTTACAGCTAAGAAATACAATCTGGCTGATAAGCCTTAATACAAACATGTATGTTGCTATAAGCTGATAAATAAATATAATACTTCAGACAACACAAAGAAAAAAATCTGGTGTAAAACACTCACACAACTTTCTCTTACTCCAGTTCTCAAAATTATAATTGACAAATTTTATAATTTGTGTACCAAATTTAATAAAATTCGATGGAAGACTGAAAAAAACTGTTCAGTAAAAGCACTGAACTTCCGGTTTACTAATTTTCTTGAAACTCGGAATTTTGGCCATCTATTTTATTTCTAATTAATTTTATTTGGATGATAGAATTGTATAATCAACTACGATAGCACTTTAGAAAAAACATAACCCCACTCCCACCCATAAAAGTGCCCTTAAATGAATTTTTCCAGAGAAATGTTTTACATAAACGTTGTAGATCTTTGTATCCTTAGTTTATAAGCAAAATGTTTCAAGAAAATCGTCGGAACCAGTTTTGAGAAAATCGCGAAAAAGTGAGAAAAAAAATCATTTAGTAAAAAGTGGTAAAGTAAATGCACTTCCGGTCATCCGATTTTTTTTCAAACTCGGAATTTTGACAACATATTTAATTCTAATTCACATTATTTAGATGACAGAATTGTCTAAGCTGAAATAGCACTTTAGATGAAAACCTAACCCCACCCTTCCCCCAGAAGTGCCCTTAAATGAATTTTTCCGGAGAAACGTTTCAAATAAAAGTTGTAGCTCTTTGTATGTGTAATTGATATAGCAAGTTTAAAGAAAATCGCAAAAAATTAAAAAAACGAACTAGTAAATTGGTAGTTTCGGTTGAAGAATTGGTGGATAACATACTGTCAGTTCCCATGGTGATGCCTAAACAGAACATCAATTTTCAACTTTCTGCAGTTTTCCGTTTGAGCTATGCTGTTCACATACATACACACATACCCACACACACACACACACACACACACACATACACACACACTCACTCACAGACCATTTGTTAAAAACCACCTTTTTGGACACAGGGGACCTCAAAACGGATATTTCCGGTGAAAATTCGAAATCGAAAATTTGACACGATTACAGTACTTACTCTTACTTACTAGGAGTAAGAGAAAGTAAAACAGTGAAAAAAAAAACCACGAAGAAAAAAAGAAAGCTGAAAGTGTAAAACATAGGAGCTAGGTAGTGAAATAAAATGCTGTATTACAGCGGGAATGGTGCCAATTTAAAGGAATGAAAGATCGAGGGTAAGAAGCTGGGATGATTTGAAGAGTTGTTGAGATAGAAGGCTATGAGAGGAATTCTGGCTGTTCTGTTTATAATACAGATGATTAGAGTGAGAGGAAGTGCTGGAATAATTTGACTTCAAATGTAAGTAGGCAGGGCGAATGGAAGGAGGGAGAGAATTCCATAGGTTGGGGATCGAATGAGGAAAGAGCGGTCAAATGTTGTACTATTATGAGAGGGTGGGTAGAGATCGAACGGACGAGAGCGAATATTACGCTGCGCTGCGGATGATTTAATTTGAAGGAGTTGGTAAATGTGAGAGGGTGTTGAGTATTGATGTTTTGATAGACGGTAGAGCCAAGAAAGTATTGCGCTGCGAAAAGATGGGTATATCCACTTCAATTCGGTATAGTAGCGGGAAATCCGAGAGTCACGGGGGATTTTGAAAATAAATCTTCTTAGGCACTTCAGTCTAATATCGAGCTGTATAGAAAGGCCGCTGTAGACTATACATCCGTAATCGAAATGAGGAAAAACTAATGAGGAAACAAGGAGGTGCCGGGTAGGTTGGGGTAGAAGGGACCGTGATCTATAGACTAATATTCTTGTTTAAAATGTTAACTATGGCTGTGAGTGTAGAACAATTTAACAAATTATATTTTTAAAGTTTAGAAAGAAAAATAAAAAACTGAAGAAAAAGTTAGACTGAAATCTCAGTCTCAGACAAGTAAATAAATAAAAAGACTTTTAAACGAGAATTCTAATGTGTTTTGTTTAAGATAAAATATTTGGTACTATGAATGTGAGTTAAGTATTATTTATTGTTTCCTTTTGCATATTTCTTTGTTTCTGGGAGGGAGAGGAAATTGTGAAATCTCTTTAGTGAAATACAGTGGCATCTAATTCTACAGAATATTTCAGGATAGGTACTTAATGTACATTTAGGGTCCCATCAGAATTTATCCCGGAATATTTCAGGTGTATTTGTTATATGCATTTAATAAATTTTAGGAAGGAGGCGTGGTGCCATTAAAATTTGGAAAATCAATAGTGTTTACAATTTTCAACAAAGGGGATGTACAAACGCCCTGCAATTATAGGGAAATTTGTTTTCTAAATACTATATGCAAAATTTATACGGCGCTCTTACATTTGAGGTTAACAACTTGGATGGGGAAAAGTGGTCATATGGAAAGGGCACAAGCAGGCTGGCTATAGAAAAGGGTGGTCGGCAGTGGACCACTAGTATTGTGAAATTAAAATGGAAACAACCAAAAAAAAAAAA